>AWOL01S0044416.1:17985-34776 GCA_000715115.1 Nicotiana otophora | reverse complement strand
GAATCTGAGGTCTGCGAATGTTGGCAAATATACCTTGAAGTCTCCAAGCAACAACACGCACTCTACTGATATCGGAGATAGTATGATGTACCTGGATCTGCACAAAAAGATGTGCAGAAGCGTTGTATCAGTACACTACAACAATAACCAGTAAGTGATAAGCCTAACCTTGGTAGAGTAGTGAGGAGGTCGGTCAGGACCCTATTGAAACAAAAGGAAAACATGCAGAAGATATAGTAATATAATGGGAAGACTGAGAGTTTAACAATGACAAATTGCAGAAAGGTAACAACACAACACATAGGGGTAAACAATAGTGGCACTCCCTAGGTACCACCTCGTAGTCTCAAAAGTAAATATGTAGCAGGGGAGCTCCTCAGGTACAGCTTCGTAGTCCCAAAAGTAAATATGCAACAGGGGAGCTCCCCAGGTACCGCCTCGTAGTCCCAAAAGTAAATATGCAACAGGGGAGCTCCCCAGGTACCGCCTCGTAGTCCCAAAAGTAAATACATAAATCATAACCGACGGAACAACTAATTCACAGCAACGAATCCTACAGATATAGACAGGATACTACTTAGCAAAGACGAAATTTTAAATAAAGATTTAGACACATAGACATGCGATATTACAAAAAACATGATAACTATGCATGCTGGAATAACTCATTCAGATATAGACAGGATACTACTTAGCAAAGACGAAATTTTAAATAAAGATTTAGACACATAGACATGCGATATTACAAAAAACATGATAACTATGCATGCTGGAATAACTCATTCAGATATAGACAGGATACTACTTAGCAAAGACGAAATTTTAAATAAAGATTTAGACACATAGACATGCGATATTACAAAAAACATGATAACTATGCATGCTGGAATAACTCATTCAGATATAGACAGGATACTACTTAGCAAAGACGAAATTTTAAATAAAGATTTAGACACATAGACATGCGATATTACAAAAAACATGATAACTATGCATGCTGGAATAACTCATTCAGATATAGACAGGATACTACTTAGCAAAGACCAAATTTTCAATATTTAGCTCGTGTATACTTTCTAAATTTCAAACAGTTTCGGCGGAGTTTCCTTTGTAACTAGGCCTATCCACTTGTTAGAAAGCCCCAGAAACACATCCCAACAACATATAGGTAATCCAACAACGTAACATAATACAAAACAACACCAATTGTGGCCTCACAAGCAATGTATCTCCAGAAAGGAACACCCTTAACACCAATTCTACAGTTGATACAAAATTCATAGAAAGTAAGTCTTATAATTTTCCTAGTTCATAACTTTATAAATACATAGTTATTCAAACAAATAGGGATACTTTTTCTTCATTTGTTTCTCGGCGTCCCAAGGAGCCTCGTCAACCTGTTGGTTTCACCACAACACTTTCACGAAGGAAATTTATTTATTTCTCAATTTTCAAACTTGCCGTTCAATAATAGAAACTAGAGTCTCTTCGTAAGTCATCTTTTCATTTACCTCAATAGTCTCAATGGGAACAATGAGTGTCGGATCTCCAACTACTTTCTTCAACAAAGACACATGAAACACCAGGTGTACTAATGACATCGCAGGTGGTAGCTCAACCTTGTACGCCACCTCACCGATCTTCTAAATGATTTTGTATGGTGTGACATACCTCGGACTCAATTTACCTTTCTCACCAAATCGCATTACCCCTTTCACGGGGGAAACTTTCTAGAATACCCAATCATCTTCTTTGAACTCCAAGTTTCTACGACGAACATCCGAATATAATTTTTGAAGACTCTGAGCAGTCTTCAATCGCTCCTTTATGATTTTAACTTTTTCTATGGCCTGATGCACGAGGTCTGGCCTATCAACTCTGCTTCCCCAATTTCAAACCACCCAATGGGAGATCTACATCCCCTACCATATAAAGCCTTGCACGGTGCCATTTGAATGCTAACATGATAGCTAGTTTTGTAGGCAAATTCTATGAGTGGTAAATGATCATCACAACTACTTTTGAAGTCTATAACGCAAGCACGCAACATATCCTCTAGCGTCTAAATAGTCTGCTCTGCCTGCCCGTCAGTGTGGATGTAAGGTTGTACTAAGATTCACCTGAGTACCCAAACAATCGACCTTGAACTTGGCCACTTTAGCATCGGCTTTGGTGTTGGCCATGGCTACCTCAGATCTGTCCACTTCGAGTTCATTGGCCAAGTTTGCCTTATCACAAATAGCCAAGTCCAATTGATATTGAAGCTTTTCAAGTTTATTGACCTATACCGAGGCCTTCTTTTTTGTAGCTTGGCGCTGGGTCTCGGCCGACTCCAGATGTTCTTGGACAGTTTCATTTTTCGAGGCTAAGATGTCCATATTCTTCTTGAATTCTTCTGCCTCAACTTGTATCATATCTACATGTTTCTTGAGCTGCCCGATTTGTTCAACCCTCTGCCGGACCAGCAGGATCGGATCATTAGTTACTATCATTAATTCATCTTCACTATCGTGAAGTACTCAAAATACCTGCTCGGCCATCTCGACATGCTCATTCTGAGCCTCTTCTAAATCGGCCAAGAGCTTCTCACTCAGAAGCTTGTAAGTATCCCCTGTCTCGGTGAGTTCCCGGATCTCAGCCTCATGCTCTTCCAAAATTTCGAAGAAAGCCTCATGATGCAACACCGAAGCCTGCAAGCCTGAAGAAAGATGTTAGAATTATTTACAACTTCAAGTTTAAAATAAATAATGAAGTGAACCGTGAACTTACCTAATTCAAAGCATGTTGGTCCTCGTTAAATAGGCAAGGCGCCTCCACCGCATTCATCACAGCCTGGTCTTCCTTGGTCACCAAGCATCTGAGGTAGCTAGCAACCCCCACAGGGGTACAGAAAACATGCACATCCTCGGGGAGAGAAAAAGTTATCGATCGCCGGTGGTCGAGGTTAACACCTGGGGTAGGGAATCGATCCACCAGTTTTAGGCTCGATGAAGACCTAGTAGTGCCCGATGACGACACCTTATTTGGCTGCAGTAAGTCTCCCAAACCGATAGAACCTTCCGAAGCTATAGATTCGATGCCATCAAAAAAGTTATTGAAAGGATCAGCTACTCCTTGCGCCCCTTTGACAAGTTTACCCTTCAATGCCTGAATCTCGTTAATCATAGAATCCGTAAATGAGGGCCACCCAGAAATGTCAATCACCCCAGGCACCTCTTTGGGTACATTGTCTTCTAACTGGGACATACCAATCACACTTTCTTTTTCGACCTCACTGGCTCGGGCCAAATCGGTCTCGACCCTTTCGGGGACTTCAACCATTGTCTCTACTATGGCCTCCATGGCTCGAAGCATCTCAGAGCCGTATCTTACTCAGGCCACCAGCTTAAAATATCCTTCTTTCTCGGACTCGTCCCTCAACCGATTGAGTGAGTCCGATGAGAGTTCTCAGGCCCCAGCTTTTTTGGGCTTATGCACCAGCCACTTCCTCAGTCTTTGCTTTTCGGATTCGGAGGGAATCGAGGCTTTTCTTTTCCCCTATTCTTTGACCAGTTTTGGAGTAGAGGGATTGGCATGTATATCATCATCAGCTGATGGAGGCCTCATCTCGGCGTCCTTTGGTAAACCTGCGAAAACAAAACATAACAAATTAGGGACCGATGATAAAAAGAAATGATATCAGATGTATCTAGGAAAAGCTCTTACCATGATTGTGGGCCTTCCACCGACCTTTCGATAATTCCATCCATGCCCGCTCGGAATACGGCCTGTATGACACTAGTCCCTCCACCCCTTCCTTAAGTTCAGGAACTGTGTCTGACATCTTGGCCACAGCTGCGACACCAAAAACATCAATGAAGAAAAATATAAGAAGGAAAATAACGAGATTGAACCTTCGAAGAGAAACACCACTTATGTTTCGTGTTCCATTTCTCAGGAAATGGCATGTCTTCGGCAGGGATTAGGTCTAAAGTCTTTACTCGAACAAATCGAATTATCCAACCTCGGTCACGAGCTTCATCTATGCTCGAGAACTGAGCCTTACTAGCCCAGCGAGCAAGCTTGATCAGCCCCCCTCGATAGAGTCAGGGACTATAGAGGCGCATAAGGTGGTCGAGGGTAAAGGGACATCCCTCGATTTTGCTTACAAAAAGTCGAAGGAGAATCACTATTCTCCAGAAGGAGGGGTGGATCTGGCCAAGAGTCACATCTTATCTCTTGCAAAAGGGAATGTTGATAGGGTCTACGTGACCCAACCTGAAGGAATAAGTGTAAACACCTAGAAAATCCTCCACATGGGTAGTGATCAATTCCTCGGGCGAAAGAACCACCACATGCTTATTGACCTAGTTGCAGTCCTCTTTAACCTTGGTGAGGAGATCCTCGGTGATTGAGCATATGTATCTCGAGACCAGCTCACATCGGCCCGGTACCAAGGAGGTCTTTTCAATCATAAAATAGGTAACAGTGGGGCACCTTGCCAAAATAAATTCCTTAGTGAGGCTCCGCCATACCCCCGCCACCAGTGGGTCGTGATGAATAAGCTGCCTCCTTTTGCAGTACGGTCTTAGAAGTTTCCTCCATTGAAGAACTTGAGGAAAGCGAATTAAGATGGTATGCGGTTTGATGAAAGTTTAAGCAATTTGGGTGCAAGAGTTGCAAAGCAAAGGGATTTTTTAAGGAAAAACAAGAATAGGTGGAGCTTTTAGCGTAAATTTTGAATGAAGAAGTACTAGATACTTATAGCTTGATGGTTACGGTTCAGAAATAGTAGTGGCCGACCTGCGACTGGTAGGCATTTAATTCCTTGATAACTGGATCGATGGGACATTTTGATATCCATTTTATTGCTTACGTTATAGTCGGGTTCGTCGCTTACGTCATGGCCCATCGAGATAGGATTAGGAAATTCATTACGTTTCTTGTCATTTTCTCTCTGACAAACGAGGGGACTATCTTGTACATGGCCAAAACTGGAATCGCCCCTTAATTAACTAATCGAGACTGCCATATGATAGATTAAGGTCCGACCTCATTCATATCAAACCGAGGTGTGAAATTATATCGCCAAGCTCAAGACCCTAGGACCGAACAAAGTCGAGCTCCGGCGAGATTGAGGGAAACTTGCTAAGTCGGATAACACAAAGGTGAAATATCTGCGATCGAGCATAGATCACGGTGGAGATATCGACATGTATCTAGGATAGGCCGATTAATTAGCCAATCAGGAGATTTCTTACTTCATTTAGAACTGTATCAAGAGTAGGACTCTCCTACTTTAGCAAAGGCTACACCTGCAAACTATGCCCACAAATTCTTTTGGCAACACTTTACATGGCAGTTTGATCCAACTACATGTCATTACTTAATTGATACTCTCATCTTGGCTTTTCTAAATTTATTTTTTATGCACATCAACTATGCGACTTTTTGGATCGCGTAACCATTTATTTAATTTATTTAATGCTTTCATTTATTTGAACCCCTCCAACCTTATAGTACTCATATGATATTATCTATTTGGAGATGACATAGAGATACAATATTTTCGCATTATTAGCAGGCTATGACAAATAGTGCATCTTTGTTTGTCTCAAATTGCAGTCTCGGAAGGAAAAACTATTGAAGAGATCAAAGAAAATACAAATGGGGAACTTAAGGTGCAGAAACCTTCAGAAGTTGCTGCTAGTCTGAAGAAGAAAAACTCACATGCCCCATAGATTAATGGGGAGGTCAAGCTTACAAAAAGAGTTACAAAATTGGAAGATGATGTGAAGGGTGTTAAACCCGCCATGTATCAGAAAAAAACATGCAGCTAAGGGGAGTAAATGGGGTTTTTAGTAGATAATAGTTTCAATTGTTTAATGTGTTTAAAACATTTTCATGATACTTACATTAAAATTTGTTATGTTCATTGCTAGGGCGCATGTTTGAGCAATTTGCTTTTTAGTTAATGTAGTACATGATATATCTATATACTTTGGAAGTTCATAGCAAGTGTACTCGTTTGAATTCTTTTTTTAATTATTTGTTAGTTGATGTAGTTCTTGAGATTTTCATACTCTAGCAATGATCTTAAAATATATGAAAATGGTATGTGTGGTAATAAATGTGATTATTAGATATATCTAAATTTGTAATTTTATAACAAAGACAACACTTTATAAGGGTTGTTACAGAAGGCTACGCAAGAAACGTGTGGCATATAAGGTATCAAAGGCACACTTTAGAAGTGTTGTTGTAGGGCATGCAAAGTGTTCCTAGAAGGGTATGTACGAAGCATGACCTTTGTATCATACAGGCCACACTTTTGAAGTGTGGCTTCTAAAGCAACACTTAAAAGTATGGCCTTAGAAAACCGGTTACACTAATTTGGGCCACCCCTAAAAAGCTTTGCCTGAAGTTGAAAATTGTGGCCTTTTGTAATGACCCGGCCGGTTGTTTTGAGAGTAATAGCCCTGATTCCCTATTTACTGATTCCCACGTATCTTTTTCTGCTTATGTTACTTTCCGGGAGGTTTTGTTTGTAGTTTCGGAGTGAATTTGGATACTTAGTCCCTAAAACGGAAGCTTAAGTTCTAAGATTTTGAACGTAGTTGGAACTGTATAAACACGACTTCGAAATGGCGTTTCATCGGTTCTGTTAGCTCCGTTGGGTGATTTTTGACTTAGGAGCATGTCCAGATTCTGTTTTGGAGGCCTGTAACTAAATTAGGCTTGAAATGGCGTAAGCTGATTTTTTGGAAAGTTTGACCGGAAGTGGACTTTTTTATATCGGGGTTGAATTCCGATTTCGGAAGTTGGAGTAGGTCCGTAATGTCGAATATGACTTGTGTGCAAAATGTTAGGTCAATCGGACGTGATTTGATAGGTTTCGGCATTAGTTGTAGAAGTTTGACGTTTCAAAGTTCATTAAGTTTGAATTGGAGGGTGATACGTGTTTCTAGCATTGTTTAATGTGACTTGAGGGCTCGACTAAGTTTGTATGGTGTTTTAGGACTTGTTTGTATATTTGGACTTGTATAGCTGCTGAAGTTTTTCAACTTCTAGCGTCATCGCACCCGCGGTGGGGTTGGCCGCATGTGCGGAGATGCATGTGCAAACTGAGGATCGTAGAAGCGGATTTGGGGATCCTATGCTGGCTTCGTAGGTGCGGAAATAATTACGCAGAAGCGGCCTCGCTTCTGCAGTGGGAAGGTGTGCAGGAGCGCTGAGGTAGCAGGCGCGGCTCCTTGGTCGCAGGAGCGCATCCGCAAGTGTAGCCCTCCTCTCGAAGATACGGATCCAGGGGTCGTAAGTCAAGTCCGCACCTGTGATGGAATTTCCGCAAGTGCGACTGGAAGCCCGCAGATGCGAAATCGCTGGGCAGAAAAGGGCCAAGTTCGAGAGTTTTATCGCATTTTCAATTTTAGAACTTTGGTTATATTCCACTAATCTGTAGTTGTTTTCATCATTTAATTAAGTATTTTGGTTCAGATATTTGAGGAAAAAGGTTGGAAGTTCTTCAACTACGTTTTGAGTTTTGATTCGGATTTTGATATCGCATTTGGATAATTTTGGTACGAGTGAACTCGTGAATGAATGAGTGTTCATATTTTGTGACTTTTACTAGATTTCGAGACGTGGGCCTGGGTCAACGTTTTAGGGCAATTTTCGAATTTTTTGTTAAAGTATTGATTTCATTAATTAGATGAGTCTATTATAGTTGTATTTATGATATGCAATTGTGTTTGGCTAGTTTTGGGCCACTCAGAGTCGGATAATCGAGGAAAAGGTATTCTTACGGATTGATTGAGCTTGATTCGAGTTAATTATCTTGCCTAACCTTGTGTGGGGGAAATCCCCTTAGGATTTGGTACTGTTGTAATATCGGAACGCCATGTACGTGAGGTGACGAGGGCATACACGGGCTATTTGTTGTGAAACCTGATTTGTTTTACTGAGTAGTAACCTGTTTTCATCTTAATTGAGTTATACCAGCATGTGTAGTTATCCTGCTTAGTCTAATATCGCATGTGTACGTACTTTAACTGCTTATTTGAACTCTGTGCAACATTCCTAGTTGATTTGTTATTTCTCCATAATTTTATTAGTCGTAACTATAGGATTCTTGCTGTACCTGTTGTATTTATCGGTTTGAGCTATGTGTTTACTTTTGAGACTACTATGCGGTACCTCGGTAGTTCTCCCTGGCCATTTACTTTTGAGACTATAAGGCGGTACCTCGGGAGTTCTCCCTGTATACTTACTTTTGAGACTACGAGGCGGTCCCTCGGGCGTTCTCCCTGCTCATTTACTTTTGCGACTACGAAGCGGTACCTTGATAGGTCTCCCTGCATATTTACCTTTTGGACTACCAGACAGTATCTCGGGAGATCCCATGTAGAGTATTTACTTTTGGGATTACGAGACGGTATCTCGAGAGTGCCCTGTTTTTATCACATTGTGATGTGTTGTTATTGCTTTGTGAATACTTTCTGTTAACCTCTTCGTTCTACTTCATTTTATTATATCATCTATCTTATTATTAAATCCCAGTAGGTCCCAGACCTTGCCTCGGCACTATTCTACCGAGGTTGAGCTTGACACTAACTGGGTATCGTTGTGGTGTACTCATGCTACTCTTCAGAACATGTTTTGTTTGCAGATCTAGGTGCTTCTTATCAGCCCCGCTACTAGATGAGAGTGCTTGATGTTATACAGAGACTTCAAGGTACATCTGTCGCATTCGTAGACCTCGGAGTCCCCCTCTATTCTATATTATATCATTTACCTTCCGTACTTCATTTATTAGACTCTGTGTATAGAGATACTAGTTTCCTTATGTATCTTATGATTTATGATGTTTTGGGTTTTCGGAATACTGTGTATTACTAGAGTGTTGGTTATTGTAAATGCCGAGCGGCGTTGTTACTTCCATTTATTATTTCCGCATTTTTTTAGGCTTACCTAGTCGTAGAGACTAGGTGCCGTCACGATGGCTTATAGAGTGAGAATTGGGTCGTGACAAGTTGGTATCAGAACTTTAGGTTAATAGGTGTCATGAGTCACAAGCCGGTTTATTAGAGTCTTGCGGATCGGTACAGAGATGTCTGTACGTATCTTCGGGAGGCTATGGAATTGTTAGGAAAAACTACACTTCTTTGATTCTTTGTCGTGCGAAAATTGTTGACTTCAAAATTCTAAACTTATGTATTTTATTATCTCGCAGATGGTGAGGACACGTACAGGCAGATCTGATGACCAGGCACCTGCGCCCCCTGTTAGAGCGATGAGAGGCCGAGGCCGGGGTAGTGGCCGAGAATGTCCACGTGATGCAGTCAGAGCACCCGCACGAGTTGCTACAGAGGAGCCCTCAGTAGCTCCAGCTGGAGAGCAGATACCTGAGATCCCTGTTGCTGCACCCGCCCTCCAGGAGACTTTAGCCCAGTCTTTGTGCATGTTCAACACCTTAGCTCAGGCTGGATTGATTCCACTTGCTCCTACCATATCTCAAGTCGGTGGAGGAGCACAGACTCCCGTCGCCGGTACTCCAGAGCAACAGGTTCAGGTCGACCAGGTTCCAAAGATTATACCGATGCAGCCGGTAGCTCCAGCTCAGCCCAAGATTAGGGTAGCAGTTTCTGAGGCGGAGCAACTCAGACTTGAGAGATACAAGAAGTACCACCCTCCTACCTTCAGTGGATTGGTGTCTGAGGATGCCCAGGGTTTTCTGGAGGATTGTCACTGTATTCTTCGTATTATGGGCGTAGCAGAGTCGTGTGGGGTGCCTTTTACTACATTCCAGTTCAAAGGAGAAACCTATCAGTGGTGGCATGCTTATCAATTGAGTATTCCGGCTGAGGTAGCTTTGGTTACATGGACTCAGTTCTCGGACATGTTCTTGAGGGATTATGTTCCCTAGAGTCTTAGAGATGCATGGCGCGCGGAGTTTGAGCAGTTGCACCAGGGTGCACTTTGTCAGAGTATGTAGTTTGCTTTAGTTATTTGGCCCGATATGCTCCAGCATTGATTGCTACAGTTCAAGAAAGGGTTCGTCGGTTTATCGTGGGACTCCACCCCAGTATCAATCTTAGCATGGTCCGGGAGTTAGCGATGGATATTTCTTACCAGCAGGTTGTGAGTATTGCTAGGAGATTGAAGGGTATGCTTGCTCGGGAGAAAGAGGAGAGGGAGGCCAAGAGGTCTCGACAGTTTGGCACTTATAGTGGTACTGGTGCCCCAAGTACAGTTCGTCATGGTAGGGGTTATGTGAGTCGCCCCATCCATTCAGCACTTCCAACAACCAGTGGTATTCTGGCCCCTTTTAGGCCCTAGGAGCATTATTATGCACCGCTAATATCTAGTGCGCCTCCTACATGGGGTGCATTTAGCAGTCAGTCCAACATACCTTGCTCGAGCAAGTCAGAATAGCCACACCCTTCGAGAGCTTATTTTTGATGTGGCGACACTCTCCATATGGTGAGGGATTTCCCTATACTTAGGAGGGATACACATCCATAGATTTCTAAGGCATATCGTGTTCCAACGGGTCATCATGCTATGATTACAACACTAGCTACCACCGCACCTGCTCAGCCAGCTTAAAGTGGAGGTCGGGGAGATCGAGCTCACCCTAGAGGGGGAGGCCAGGCCAGATATTATGCTCTTCCTTCTCGTACAGAGGTAGTTGCTTCCGACTCTCTCATTACAGGTATTGTTCCGGTCTGTCATAGAGATGCGTCAGTTTTATTTGATCCAGGCACGACTTGCTCCTATGTGTCTTCTTATTTTGCCCCATATTTGGGCGTATCTCGTGATTCTTTGAGTTCTCCTGTTTATGTGGCTACACCTGTGGGAGATTCTATTATTGTGGACCACGTGTATCAGTCATGTTTGGTAGTTCTTAGTGGTTTTGAGACCAGAGCTGATTTATTATTGCTCAGTATGGTAGACTTTGATGTTATTTTGGGCATGGACTGGTTATCGCAATTAGAGTGGAGAGGTAGACTAGCGTATACTCCCAGCAGAGTCATTTCATTTCTTAAAGCTCAACGAATGGTTGAGAAGGGGTGCAGCACGTATCTAGTTTATGTACAAGATGTTAGTATTGATACCTCTACAGTTGAGTCAGTTCCAGTAGTGAGGGACTTTCCGGAGGTTTATCCAGCTGATTTTCCTGGCATGCCGCCCGACAGAGATATTGACTTTGGCATTGAGTTGTTGCCGGGCATTCAGCCCATCTCTATTCTTCCATATCATATGGCTCCTCCTGAGTTGAAGGAGTTGAAGGAGAAGTTACAAGAGTTGCTTGATAAGGGCTTCATTCGGCCTAGTGTGTCACCTTGGGGTGCTCCGATCTTATTTGTGAAGAAGAAGGATGGTTTTATGCGGATGTGTATTGATTACCGTCGGTTGAACAAAGTCACAGTAAAGAACATGTATATATTACCTCGTATTGATGGTCTATTTGATCTGTTACATGGTGCCAGAGTGTTTTCCAAGATTGACTTACGCTCAGGTTATCCTGAGTTGAAGATTCGAGAGCCAGATATCCCGAAGACTGCTTTTAGGACTCGGTATGGTCACTATGAAATTCTTGTGATATCATTTGGGCTGACCAACGCCCCAACAATATTTATGCACATGATGCATAGTGTGTTCCGACCCTATCTTGACTTATTCGTCATTGTGTTTATTGATGATATTCTGGTGTACTACCGAACTCGGGAGGATCATGAGCAGCACCTGAGGACTGCGCTTCAGACCTTGAGAGAAATGAAGTTATATGCAAAATTTTCAAAGTATGAGTTTTGGCTAGACTCAGTGGCATTCTTGCATAATGTAGTATCGAGTGATGGGATCTAGGTGGATCCGAAGAAGATTGAAGCAGTGTAGAGTTAGCCCAAACCGTCCTCAGCTACGCAGATCCTGAGTTTTCTTGGTTTGGCGTTGTATTACCTTCGATTTATAGAGGGTTTCTCATCTATTGTAGCACCTATGACCAAGCTGACCCAGAATGGTGCTTCGTTCAAGTGCATAGAGGAGTGTGAGGAGAGCTTTCAGAAGCTCAAGACAGCTATAACTACAGCCCCAGTATTAGTATTGCCTACAGGTTCAGGATCATATACTGTATATTGCAATGCATCGTGGATTGGTCTCGACATGGTGTTGATACAGGATGGTAGGGTGATTGCCTACGCATCCAGACAGCTGAAGGTGCATGAAAAGAACTATCCTGTCCACGACCTTGAGTTAGCAGCTATTGTTCATGCCTTGAAGATTTGGCGACATTATTTGTACGGTGTCCCTTGTGAGATCTACATCGATCACCAGAGCTTGCAATATTTGTTCAAATAGAAGGATCTTAACTTACGTCGGTGGAGGTGGTTGGAGCTGCTTAAAGATTATGATATCACCATTGTGTACTATCATGGAAAGGCCAATGTAGTGGCCGATGCCTTAAGTCGCCGGGCGGAGAGTTCGGGGAGCTTAGAATATCTACTTACAGCAGAGAGACCATTGGTATTGGATGTTCTGGTCTTAGCTAAACAGTTTGTTAGATTGGATATTTCTGAGCCGAGTCGAGTGTTGGCTTGTATAGTCTCTCAGTCTTCTCTTTAGGATCGTATCAGGGAGCGTCAGTATGATGACCCCCATCTTCTTGTCCTTAAGGACACGGTTCAGCACGGTGATGCTAAGTGTCACGACCCAAAATCCGCCCTAGGTCATAATGGCGCCTAACAGCGCCGCCAGGCTAGCCAACGGTGATTTACCAATTTAATTACCCATTTTAGTATTTTTGTAATCAAAATTTTTCCTTAATTAGACAGTGTAAAATAAAATTTATGGAGTAATTGAAAGTAACTGCACGAACCACGATAAATAAATAACTTGAAAGAACCCCCAAAATCAGGTGTCACAAGTGCATGAGCATCAACTAGGAAATATGATAAATGCAACATATGTCTGGAATACAAATTAGATAGGAGTATGTAAATAACATTGATGGAGACTTTGTATGTTGCGGATTTGTAACATGGAATGCAGCTCAACGTAAGTCCCCACAATAGCTGCGCCTCTGTGCCCAAAAGTTTACTAAACATACATGTACCTGCACTAAAATATGCAGCAAGTGTAGTATGAGTACGTAAATCAACTATAGGTCAATAATATTAAAATAGAAATATTTAAATGGATATGGTTTATGTGAATAACAATAATTTCCCTAACAAGCGGAAATAAATAATTCTTTCAAATTAAATAATTTCCAATAAATCATTTATCTTCACAAGCTGCAATAAAATGTCAAGGTATCGTGTAATTATTATTATTAAGCACGATTTCTGCCGAGGTCGTACGACCCGATCCAGAATGTCAGGTACACTGCCAAGGGACGTGCAGCACGATCCATTGATACATATATACTGCCGAGGCATTCGGCCCGCTCCAAAAGAAAGGTGGACATTTTCTTATGAACCACCGGAATGAGAAGTTATTATAAGGCTTACATATAAGGATGTACAATTTCTATTAACAGTCAAGTAATTTGCACAAAATTTAAGTATATGGAATTCTGTCTTTTACTATTTCCTCTAACAATTTCTAATATAATTCCAGTACTTTAATTAAAGAAAAGATGCAATTATCACAAGTAATTCATGATTTGAGTCCTAAACTACCCGGACATAGCATAATTAGTAGCTACGCACGGACTCTCGTCACCTCGTGTGTACGTGGCCCCCACAATTAGCAACAATTACAAATTTAAATCACCTATGAGGTAAATTCCCTCTTACAAGGTCAGACAAGAGACTTACCTTGCTCCGAAGATCCATAGCCGGCTCCAACGACACTCTAACACCTCAACCCAATACTTCTCGATCCAAAACTATACAAACAATGTGCATACCAATCAAAATTTATACTCCAATGCTTGAAATTTAATAATTTATAAAAATTCTAAACTACGCTCGAAAAGTAGGCAGTGGGCCCCACGTCTTGTAACCCGACGAAACTCACAAAATTCGACAATCCATTCAATTATGAGTTCAACCATACTAATTTCATTCAAACCCGACTCCGAATAGATATACAAAACTCTAAAATTCATTTTGTGAAATTATAGAAATTGCTTCCGATTTCTTCTTGAAAAATCCATAATCTAACGCCGGAAATGAAGATCAATCGATGAAATATAATCACAAATGAGTCAAGAATGCTTACTCTAAGTTTTGTGGTGAAATTCCTCTCCAAAATCGCTAAATCCCGAGTTTCCCAACTAAAAATACGAAATAATGGCTCAAAGGTCCAAAATACAGGACTTATAACGCTGCCCCGACTTCCTTCTTCGCGCTCGCGAGCCTCCCATTGTGTTCACGATGAACAAAGTTCTCAAAAGCCATTTTCAAACTCTTCTCAGACAACCTCTAGTATAATGGTCATAACTCTTTGTACAAAGCTCCAAATCACAATTGGTTTGACTTTATGGAAACTAGACATCAAGGACTATAACTTGCACATGTTGATCATATCCAATTCTTTGTAGAGTACGAGATATAAGCTTCCACAATCAGCCGTATGCAGCATAGATTACCATACTCTTCCCGGACAGCCTATAGAATATCCACCATAACTCTTTGTACACAACTCCAAATGGAAAATGGTTTAACGTTTTGCAAACTAGACACCAAGGCTACAACTTTCATTTTTGGATCATCTCCAGATTCGTTATAGATTGTGAGATACAAGCTTCCAAAGTCGGACGACGGACAACAGAAACTCCTTCTTCGTGAATGCGAGATCCTCTTCGTGAACACGAAGAACAAAGTCCTTGCAGCAAAATCCTTCTTCGCGAACACGAGAGGATCCTCGCGAACGTGAAGAACAACACCAGAACCAGCAACCAGCAGCATCAAAACACCCAAACTTAGTCCGGTACCATCCCGAATTACACCCAAGGCCCTCGGAACCCCGTCCAATCACACCAACCTGTCCCAAAACACGACACGAAAAAACAAAGTCTAAAATCATCATACGAACCTGTTAGAACCTTCAAATCCTGATTCCGAGGTAGTTCACTAAAAAGTCAAAGTTTGGTCAACTCTTCCAACTTAAAGCTTCCAAATTTAGAATTTTCTTTCCAAACCAACTCCAAACTTCCCGAAATTAAATTCTGACCACACGTACAAGTCATAACACCTAAAGCAAAGCTACTCAAGGCCTCAAACCACTGAATGACGCATCAGGGCTCAAAACGACCGCTCAAGTCATTACATTCTCTCCCACTTAAACATAGTTCGTCCTCGAACGTGCTAAGGACAACCCAGAGTTGTCCAAAATCACTGTATAATACCTTGTGCACCTACCCGTGCCACCACATTCCGGTTGGATACAATAGCTCGAGCTAGACTGAAAACTCTCCCTATAACCTTAGTTAACAAGCTTTAGAAAAACCAAGTTCCCACTTCTGAATTCCTTTACAAGACCTGACTCTAACACACGAACATCGTACCAATCACCACGCACTATACCAAAACATGATTGTGCACTGGTGCTAAAATCACCACATGCACTACATAAGTCGGTTGCCCATAATAACATCTTCCGATCCCTGTAGCCCATAATGCACCCCATAACACATATAAACCCTTCTCCAATACTCGAAATACTACCACGACGAAAGAGATGCATAGAAACTCATAACCACTCGCCAAATTAACAAATCATGGAGTCTGTCCTACTGACAAGGACCATTACCTCATTCTGAACTAAATAGCAATATTTGTTCTTTAATATACCTTATATAAATCTGATGGCACTGATGTTTTGGTCAAATAGTCTCGTCTCATCCAGTATAAGATACATAGGCAATAATCCACCTCATACACTGACCAAGATCTCATATGACGCCAACAAACGACAAACTCGAATGCGATACATAAGGAAAACAAACTCTGGAATGGAACTTCCCAGCAGGTGTAAGGAATAAAATGCTCGAACAGACTCTATAAACTTTCCTCAAAGAATGAGAAACAAAATACATAGAAATAAATATACGCAACCGTACTCAACATTTCATTATTGCAGCATGCAACCCGATCCATCATGACACTGTTGCGGCGTGCAACCTGATCCAAACATTATATACCCGAATATCAACCAAAAGCATGCCAAGTGCATAATACAAATATCGGGGAGACGGATAGTGCCGCATGCTATGAAACCCAAACACAACTAAGGCGCGATAATGCCTCGCACCTCGAGAGCCATCTTTCTCACATTACACTACAAGCTACAAGGCACCTCACACCAATTCTAACCATATCATACTGAGCCGATATCCTTCCAAAGACCCACAATAATCTTTTTCCATGACACATAATTGTCGTGCCCCCTTTTTATTCTTCGCAGAAGTGGGGTTTTGACGTGTGACAACTCTTGTAAATTGAAGATAGGTATTAAAAGAGAAGAGTCCCCACCTAATAACTTTAAGGTGCGTTAGGGCACCTATTGTGTAAATAACTTTGTCTGACTAGTCAACGTCATCAAAGATTAGGTAAGGGCTCAAATTACCTCGAAGAGAAGGTGTTAGGCACTCTTCGAGGTCCACAACTGTGGGACCCAGCCAAACTTAGAACTATGTGGATTATGTAATTAGACTAGGTGATCAAATAAACAAAGAGAATATAAAGGTCAGAGAAGTTCACTATAACACAATTGGTACAAATCTTAAGGACTACAAGGACACAACTACAATGTTTAAACGACTAAATGTAGATATCAAATATATATAAAAGGGGGGGGTGGGTC
>AWOL01S0044401.1:0-15654 GCA_000715115.1 Nicotiana otophora | reverse complement strand
TCATCTTTAAATTTAATAATTAATTCTATGTTCTAAGACCTTAAAAAGTACTATTTATTATTCTTCGACTTGCGTGCACAATCCGTAAAATTTTCCAGAAAGTCTTTATGTGAAAAATAGATTAAAATATGAATTAGAGCTTTAAAACTCAACTGAGTTGACTTTGGTCAACATTTTGAGCAAACGGACTCGGATAAGTGTTTTGACAGTTTCGATAGGTCCATATCGTGATTTGGAACTTGGGCGTATGCCCGGAATCAATTTCCAAGGTCCCTAGCCCGAGATATAGAATTTTGATGAAAAATTTAAATTTAAGTTTAAATAGTGACCGGATATCGAATTATGTGCAAACGACCCCAGAATAGAATTTTGATGATTCCAACAGCTCTGTATGGTGATTTTGGACTTAGGAGTGTGAACGAAATTTTATTTGGAAGTTCATAGTGAAATTAGGCTTGAAATGGCTAAAATAAAAATTTAAAGTTTGGATTTTTGACCGGGGAGTTGACTTTTTGATATCGGGGTCGAATCCAGTTCCGAAACTTTTCATAGCTCCGTTATGTCATTTATGACTTGTGTGCAAAATTTGAAGTCAATCGGACTTGATTTGATAGGTTTCGACATCGAATGTAGAAGTTGGAAATTTTAAGTTTCATTAAGCTTGAATTGGAGCATAATTCATGGTTTTAGCATCGTTTTATGTGATTTGAGATTTCAAATAAGTTTGTATGATATTTTAGGACTTGTTGGTATATTTGGTTGAGGTCTCGAGGGCCTATTTATCATTCTTTGACTTGCGTGCGGAGTCCATAAAAGTTTTCGGAAAGTCTTTATGTGAAAAATGGTTTAAAATGTGAATTAGAGCTTTAAAACTCAACTGAGTTGACTTTGGTTAACATTTTGAGCAAACGGATGCAGATCAGTATTTTGACAGTTCCGGTAGGTCCGTATCGTGATTTGGAACTTGGGCGTATGCCCAGAATCAAATTCCGAGGTCTCTAGCCCGAGATATGAAATTTTGATAAAAAATTAAAATTTAACTTCAAATAGTGACCGGATGTCGAATTATATGGAAACGACCATGGAATAGAATTTTGATAATTCCAACAGCTCCGTATGGTGATTTTGGACTTAGGAGCGTGATCAGAATTTAATTTGGAAGTCCATAGTGAAATTAGGCTTGAAATGGCTAAAATAGGAATTTAAAGTTTGGAAGTTTGACCGGGGAGTTGACTTTTTGATATCGGGGTCGAAATCTAGTTTCGAAAATTTTCATAGCTTCGTTATGTCATTTCTGACTTGTGTGCAAAATTTGAGGTCAATCGGACTTGATTTGATAGGTTTCGACATCGAATGTAGAAGTTGGAAATTTTAAGTTTCATTAAGCTTGAATTGGAGCATAATTCATGGTTTTAGCATCGTTTTATGTGATTTGAGATTTTAAATAAGTTTGTATGATATTTTAGGACTTGTTGGTATATTTGGTTGAGGTCTCGAGGGCCTATTTATCATTCTTTGACTTGCGTGCGGAGTCCATAAAATTTTTCGGAAAGTCTTTATGTGAAAAATGGTTTAAAATGTGAATTAGAGCTTTAAAACTCAACTGAGTTGACTTTGGTTAACATTTTGAGCAAACGGATGCAGATCAGTATTTTGACAGTTCCGGTAGGTCCGTATCGTGATTTGGAACTTGGGCGTATGCCCAGAATCAAATTCCGAGGTCTCTAGCCCGAGATATGAAATTTTGATAAAAAATTAAAATTTAACTTCAAATAGTGACCGGATGTCGAATTATATGGAAACGACCATGGAATAGAATTTTGATAATTCCAACAGCTCCGTATGGTGATTTTGGACTTAGGAGCGTGATCAGAATTTAATTTGGAAGTCCATAGTGAAATTAGGCTTGAAATGGCTAAAATAGGAATTTAAAGTTTGGAAGTTTGACCGGGGAGTTGACTTTTTGATATCGGGGTCGAAATCTAGTTTCGAAAATTTTCATAGCTTCGTTATGTCATTTCTGACTTGTGTGCAAAATTTGAGGTCAATCGGACTTGATTTGATAGGTTTCGACATCGAATGTAGAAGTTGGAAATTTTAAGTTTCATTAAGCTTGAATGGAAGCATAATTCGTGGTTTTAGCATCATTTTATGTGATTTGACATTTCAAATAAGTTCGTATGATGTTTTAGGACTTGTTGGTATATTTGATTGAGGTCCCGGGGGCCTCGGGTATGTTTCGGATGGTTAACGGATCAAAAGTTGGACTTAAAACAGCTCCTGCAATGTTTCTCTGCTGCTAGAAATTCTGGGCTGTGATCGAGCCCAAGATCGAAACCCAAGATCGAGGCAGCCCAAGATTAAGGCAGCCCAAGATTGAGGCAGCCCAAGATCGAGGTAGCCCAAGATCAAGGTACTCCATGATTGGACCCCATGATCGGACTCCCCATAATCGGACTTCCCATGATCGGACCCCATGATCGGACTTCCCATGATCGGACTTCCCATGATCGGAGCCCCATGATCGTACTTCCCATGATCGGATCCCATGATCAGACTCCATGATCGGACCCCATGATCGGACTCCCCATGATCGGACTCCCATGTTCGAGGTCCAGGATAGGACTCCATGATCGAGGTCAGCCTGGATAGATCTGTAAGTTATAAAAACAGGGGGGCTTCGTCCCATTCGCCATTTTAACAACTTGGAGCTTGAGCAGAGGAGATTTTTGATATATTTTCAAGGAAAAACATTGGGGTAACTGTTCTTAACTCAATCTTAGTTAGATTACCCGAATCCATCACTGTTTTTAACATTTAATTGGTGATTTAAGTTGAAAAAATTTGAAAGCCCTCTTGGATAGATTTGAGGATTTGAGGGTCAAATCATTATTTAAATTTAATCATTTTGGTATGGTTAGACTCGTGGTTGAATGGGCGTTCATATTTCGTAACTTTCACCGGATTCCGAGACGTGGGCCCCACGGGCCATTTTTGAGTTAATTTCGGATTTTATTGAAAAATATATTATAATTCTATAATTTTTGTTGACTGTATCGAATTAATTATGACTAGATACGAGTCGACTGGAATCGAAAAATCGAGAAAAAAACATATTACTTGGTTAAATTGGAGCAAGTCGAGGTAAGTGACTTGTTTAACCTTGTGTGGGGAAAATTTTTCCTAGGATTAGTATTAATTGTAATGTGATGAAAGTTGTGTACACGAGGTGACGAGTGTGTACACGGACTAAATGTGAAGGATTATGTTTTTAAATTATGAAGATCACTGTTGCCTATTAATTAAATTATTAAATCTTGTTATATTCTCCATCATTGATTTGATTTGTATACTTTAAATTTGCTTGACCTTTTCCTACTAATTGTTTTGCCTGTTTGGTTGAAACTTGATTTCTTTTATTCTTTGCATTATTTGAAATTGATTTTCTTTAAATTAAATATTATTAATATGAAGTATTTGACATTTTAAATATGGTATTGAAGCAACGTATTAAATATTTTGAAGTATTATTTTGCTAAATTATTTATTCCTGGATATGTTTTAAGATTTTTGTACTCACTGTGATGGAGCCGTGAGCTCTTTATTGTGGAAAAATATTATTGATGATTATGTTGGCATGAGCCGTGATCTCTTTATTGTGAAAAAATATTATTGATGATTTATATTGGCATCAGCCGTGAGCTCTTTATTGTGGAAAAATATCGTTGTTGATTTATTTTGGCAAATTGAAATATTTGGGGATTTGAGGTGCAAATTGTGATATTGATACGCATGCGGTGGTATAGGGTCTGGGTATTGAAATGCATGCAGTGAGATAAAGGTGGCTTGATACGCGTGGCTAGTAGGGGGAACTACTAGAAGTCATGCGGTGTGATAAGTATGGCTAAAAGGCGGGATGCTATTTCGGAAAAAATATTTTCTTTAAAATAAATTGTGAAGGCTCCCGCGGTGAGATAAGGAAATAAGATATTGTGAATTTATTTATGATTTGGGACTACGAGGCGGTACCTCGATAGTGTCTTTGTTGATATTGATTTATGGCCATAGTTGCCTTCGATTAATTGTTGTGATTTTCATAAAATTGAAAGGAATTCTGTTTTGATTCCATGAGATATTATTTGCCATTATTTTGTATATTTAAATAGTGACATGCTACTTGATTCATTTCCATTTTCATTTTATTTTACTATATTGTTAAACATTTTACTATGAAATTATTATTTCCCACTAGGGCCTGACCTGACCTCGTCACTACTCTACTGAGGTTAGGCTTTGCACTTACTGGGTACCACTGTGGTGTACTCATACTACGCTTCTGCACATCTTTTTGAGTAGATCCAGGTACATATTATCAGACTAGGCATCGGTGAGTTACCTGTGCACGGAGACTTCGAGGTATATTTGCCAGCG
The DNA here is from genome assembly GCA_000715115.1 of Nicotiana otophora. Classification (NCBI taxonomy): domain Eukaryota; kingdom Viridiplantae; phylum Streptophyta; class Magnoliopsida; order Solanales; family Solanaceae; genus Nicotiana; species Nicotiana otophora. The sequence goes on along the minus strand of AWOL01S0044401.1, from coordinate 11,223 downwards.
TCCGCAGATTCCGAAGTCCCCTTCTATCATTTTTATGTTGCTTCCTTATTTTTCTTTAGACGTTGATATATATATAGAGACATTGAGGATAAAATTCTTAGAAGCTTGTGACTTATTTCTACCGGATTTTGGGAGTTGAAATTGTTTGAGTTGTAGTTTATTTATTCCAAATATTTATTATTTTTCCGCATTGATAGGCTTACCTAGTTTTAGAGACTAGGTGCCATCACGACATCGTACGGAGGGAATTTGGGGTCGTTACACCTGTCATAGCCTCGTCACTACCTCGTTAAGTTTAGGCTCGACACTTACGGAGTATATTGGGTCAGTTGTACTCATACTACACTTCTGCACTTCTTGTGCAAATTCTAGTATTGGTCCCAGCGGCGAGTGAGGTGCGTCAACTCGGATCATTGCATATAGAGACTTGAGGTAGATCTGCTGGCATCCGCAGACCTTGAAGTCCCCTTCCTCTTCCCTCTTTTACTGTTCATTTTCTTCGAAACAGTTGTATTTATTCCAAACTCTGTTTGTAGAACTTCTAGTTGTTCGTGTACTCGTGACTCCGAATCTTTGGGAGTAGATATTAGCACATGACTTATGTTGGCAGTGTATCAGATTGGGTTTCTATTTCTCGTTGTATATCACCATTGTGTTTAAATTGTTAAAAATTAGCTATTTAATTATCTCACGCCGACTTGCCTAACAAGTGGATGTTAGGCGCCATCATGACCCCAAGGTTGTGATTACGGATCGTGACAAGTTGGTATCAGAGCACTAGGTTGCCTAAGTCTCACGAGTCATGAGCAAGCTTAGTAGAGTCTGGAAGATCGGTACGGAGACGTCTGTACTTATCTTCCAGAGACTATGGAGTTTAGGAAAAAAATCACTTTTTTCCTTCTCTATCGTCCAGTTTTATTCTATCATTGATGATTGAACCATTCTATTCTTGTTCTATCGAAGATGGAAAGAACACGCACATCATCTGCAGCCAGACAGGAGCCGGAACCCCCTGTGGCAGCTACTACCAAGGGTAGAGGCCGAGGCCTAGGTCGAGGCAGAGGCAGAGCTCAGCCTAGAGCTCGAGCAGCAGCACCTGTAGTGGAGCCTCAGATTGATCATGAGGCAGAGGTCCTAGATCAGACCGTGCCCGTCGGTCCAGCTCAGGTTCAGGAGGGGTTCATAGCCACTCCAGTGCTCCAGGATGCTTTAGTCTGTTTGGTGGGCCTTATGGAGAGTGTGGCCCGGATTGGTGTATTTTTGGTGGTACCAACCATTTCTCGGGCTGGGGGAGGGGTACAGACTCCCGCTACTCACACCCCGGAGCAGACAACTCCCTAGCAGCCCAACCAGTTGGGGAGGTTCAGTTGGTTGTTGCGGCATATGCCGGTGATAGGCGCGCTATGTCTTCTCAGTCCTTGTTGAGGCTGGATAAGTTTACCAAGCTCTTCCATGTTTATTTCGGTGTTGCACTTTCGGAGGACCCACAAGATTACTTGGACCGTTGCCACGAGGTTTGCGTAACATGGGTATTGTTGAGACCAATGAGGTCGACTTTGCAGTGTTCCAGATGACCGATTCTGTCAAGAGATGGTGGAGAGATTATGTATTGACTAGACCAGCTGGTTCATCTCCACTTACCTGGGATCAGATTTCACATCTATTTCTAGAGAAGTTCATTCCTTTCACTCTGAGAGAGGATTGTCGTAGGAAGTTTGAGTTTCTTCAGCAGGATAGCATGACTGTTACCCACTATGAGACTCGATTTATGGACCTAGCTCGCCACGCTATTATCTTGCCCCCTACTGAGAGGGAGAGAGTGAGGAGATTCAATGATGGGCTCACTTTCACTATCAGGCTACAGATGACCAAGGACACCAGTGATAATATTTCTTTTCAGAGGGCCGTAGAGATTTCTAGACGGATCTAGATGGTTCGTGGTCAGGAGAGGGGGACGGGTTGAGTTGAGTACAACATTTCTCCCTCAGACGGACGGGCAGTCCGAGCGCACCATTCAGATATTGGAGAATGTGCTTCAGGCTTGCGTTATGGATTTCGGGAGTTCTTTGGATCAGTTCTTGCCGCTTGCAGAGTTTGCCTACAACAACAACTACCAATCGAGTATTCAGATGGCTCCCTATGAGGCATTATACGGGAGGTGGTTCTGTTTGCCAGTTGGTTGGTTCGAGCTTGGAGAGGCTCGGTTGTTGGGTACCAATTTGGTTCAGGATGCCTTGGAAAAGGTCAAGATGATTCAGGATCGACTTTGCACGGCTCAATCTAGGCAGAAGAGTTATGCCAATCGGAGAGTTCATGATGTTGCATTCATGGTTGGAGAGAGGATATTGCTCCGAGTTTCACCCTTGAAGGGTGTGATGAGGTTTCAGAAGAAGAGCAAGTTGAGCCCTAGGTATATCGGTCCCTTTGAGATTCTTGAGAGAGTGGGTGAGGCGGCCTACATGCTTGCATTACCACCTAGTTTATCAGTAGTCCATCCGGTGTTCCATATGTGGATGCTCCGGAAGGATCACGGTGATCTGTCCCATGTGTTAGAGTTCAGCTCAGTCCACTTGGACAAGGATTTGACTTATGAGGAGGAGCCGATGGCCATTCTAGCTTGGACATCCGGAAGTTGAGGTAAGAGTTATCCTTCAGTTCGAGTGCAATAAAGAGGTCAGCCGATTGAGGCAGCCACGTAGGAGTCCGAGTCCGACATGCGGAAAACATATCCACACTTTTTCACTAGTCCAGGTACCTTTCTATGTCCGTTCGAGGACGAATGTTTATTTTAGAGGCAGAGAATGTGTTGACCCAATAGGTCACTTTGAGTTTTATCTTTCATTTATGTGTTCCAAGACCTTGAATAGCTCCATTTAGCCTTCCTCGATTAGTTTACACAGTTCGTGTCTTTTTTGAAAACAATTTATGTGAAAAATTGAAGAAATTTAGCCTTAAAATTATTTGAGTTGACTACGGCCAATATTTTATGTAAACAGACACGGATTAGTGTTTTAACGGTTCCGGTGGGTCCGTATCATGATTTGGGACTTGGGCGTATTCCCGGAATCGAATTCAAAAGTCCCTAACTTAATGTAACGTGATTTGTTGCAAACTAGTAACTTGAAGGTTTAAAGAATTCCTAAGTTTGACCGTAGGTTAACTTTGTTGCTACCGAGTTCGGATTTTAGTTTCGGAACTTGGTATAGGTTCATTTAACTATTTATGGCTTATCTATAAAATTTGGTGCAAAGCAGAGTTGATTTGGCGTGATTCGGATATACGGTTGTAAATTTGGAAGTTCTTAAGTTTCTTTAAAGATTTCATTCATTTTGATGTCCGATTCGTAGTTCTTGGTGTTATTTTAGTTTTTTGATCGCGCGAGCAAGTTTGTATAATGTTATTACACTTGTGTGCATGTTTGGCTTGGATCCCGAGGGGCTCGGGTTAGTTTCGAATAGGCTACAGACCATTTTGGACTCGAAGCATTTCTGGTTTTCACTACTGTTGATATCTGGTGTATCCTTCTTTGCGATTGCGAAGCTACTCTCGCGATCGTGGAGGCTAACTAGGGACTGGGGAGGCTTTCTTTATCGCGAACGAGATGGCTTGGTCGCGAACGCGAAGCACTGGGGGGTTTATCCTTCGCGAACCCGACCAGCCTCTCGTGAACGCGTAGGGTTATGGGGCATGGGAAGGGAGCTTAGCCGTTACTCTTCGTGAACGCGAAGGCCTTTGGCAGCTGCTTCTTCATGATCGCGTCAGGTATCTCGCGAACGTGATGAACACTTGACGCCCGGTCTTTAAAACTTTTAAAAATCGGGATTTAACCCATTTTTCACCATCTCCACATTAGAGCTCGGCCTAGAGGCGATTTTGAAGAGAAATTTCATCCCACTTCGTAGGTTAGTATATTTTAACTCGTTTTCTTCCATTTCCATCAACATTCATTGATTTGTAACCTTTAATCTATGCTCTTTCATGGTAGAAATAAGATATTTGGGTAGAATTGGAGATTTTTATAAAATTGAGATTTATACCTCAAATTAAGGTCGAATTTCGAAACTAATCACATAAGCGGGCTTGGGGGTGAATGGGTAATTGGGTTTTGATCCGAATTTCGGGTTTTGACCAATCGAGCTCGGAGTTGGCTTTTGTTGACCTTTTTCAAAATCATTAAATATTGAAATGTTTTCACTCATGTGTAGTTTCTAAGGCTTGTTTTGAATTGTTTGAACTATATTAGGTTAGATTCGATTGGTTTGGAGGCGAATTTTAGAGGAAAGGCCTATATTGAGATTTGATTTAATTGCGGAGCGAAATAAGTGTCGTGGTTAACCTTGATTTGAGGGATTAGGACTTGCTAGTCTATTTGCTACATGTTTAATTTGGGGGAACAACATATATGCGAGGTAACGAGTATTTATGCGTTGTTCTTGTGTTAAAGCATGCCGGTGGAACTTGTTTCCTTGTGTTTTATTGTATTGTTAATTATGATATCCATACTTAGGTTAGGTTATTACTTCCTTGATTATTCCATCCGTAATTATTGATTATTTCGTAATTGTTGAGTATTTTGGAAGTTGAAGTTTGGTAAGGAAGAGAGTAAAAGCACAAAGGGTGATGTCGTGCCATTTTATTTTATTTATATTATCATTTTATGGTAAGGACGAGAGTAAAAGCATGAAGGGTGATGCCGTGCCATTTTCATATCATTGGTTTATCTGATTTCATTGGTTGATGATTTATTTGGCTATTCGTGATTTCATACCTGTTGTAGTTATCATATTTTTTCCCTTTCTATATGTCCCCTCCCAGTTTATATGTTGTGATTGTCTGTTATTGTTACTACTTCGTATATACTTGTACAAGTTTATTTATGTAGGTGTCCTGTCATAGCTTCGTCACTAATTCGTCGAGGTTAGGCTCGACACTTACGAAGTACATTGGGTCGGTTGTACTCTTACTATACTTCTGCACTTCTTGTCCAGATTCTGGTATTGGTCCCAGCGGTGCGTGATGTGTGTCAGCTCAGATCATTGCATACAGAGACTTGAGGTAGATATGCTGGCGTCCGCAGGTCTTGAAGTCCCCTTCCTCTTCCCTTTTTACTGTTCATTTCTTTCGAAATAGTTGTATTTATTTCAGACTCTGTTTGTAGAACTTTTAGTAGCTCGTGTACTCGTGACTCCAGATCTTTGGGAGTAGATATTATCACATGACTTATGTTGGTACTGTATCATATTGAGTTTCTATTTCTCATTGTATATCGTCATTGTGTTTAAACTTTTAAAACTTAGCTATTTAATTATCTCACGTTGGCTTACCTATCAAGTGGATGTTAGGCGTCATCACGACCCCGAGGTTGAGATTCCGGGTCGTGACAAACATGTTATATTTTTACCAGGTCAACAAATTAATGCTTATATGTAATTACCTTATTAGTGATCTGGTTACGTAAATATGTTTAATACTTTCAAAACTTAAAACTTTTTATAAGAAAAATCAAATTATGGTGGATGTCTACTCTTCCTCCATGATTTTCACAAATGCTTAATGACATATTCAATGACATATTTCTATGCTTAATGACATATTCAATGACATATTTTTCTTTACTTTTCATGCCTATATAAAGGCCTTGTAAAAGATAAGAAAATACACACAATTGAAGAAGAAAATCTCTTTCTTCTCTCTATCTCCATTTCTTGCTCATGTTTTACTAAATTGCTTTTATTTCATAACAACATTTCTTGTTCATGTTTTACTAAATTGCTTTTATTTCATAACAACATGTCTTGTTCATGTTTTACTAAATTGCTTTTATTTTATAACACATTATCAGCACGAATTGCTCATTTCATGATCTTCTACGTCAAGACTATGTAAATTATAAGCAGACAATGAGATCAAGTACAATGAAAAATGTCTTGGATGATAATACAAAGATAAGTTTTACATCCATCTAAACTCATTCATACTTTCATATCTTTGCATTAACTTTATGTGCAGTGTTTGGTTAAAATATTTTTTTCAATTGTATCGAGTGAAATAAAGAACTAGAAAGGTATGTATTTATTTGCTACATCTCTTATAGGACAAAGATATATTCCAACGTCTATATATGTTCTGACCGTTTACATACTATGTTAGATAATGTCACGATCCAAAAATCCAACTAGTCATGATGGCACCTAACTCATCCCGTTAGGTAAGCCAATTTCCAACTAACCAATTTCAATAATAATTATTAAACCAATTTAAGTGAATAAAGATCCTGATCTTATACAATCCCCAAGAACTGGTAGTACAAATCATGAGTTTCTAAGAATAGAGTATACAAAGCGGAAATGAAATAAATACATAATCTGTTTGAATAGTACATAAACAGAGCTTTTATAATTTAAGGCTAGCATGAACAAGAGGCAGCTACAACAGGAACACAGGTACATCTTCAAATCCCGCAACCATCGAGCACAGCAACAACATCAGCCAACATCTGCACGCAATATGCAGAAGTGTAGTATCATTACAACCGACCCCATGTACTGAGTAAGTAACAAACCTAGCCTTAGGTTGAATGTAGTGATGAGCTTCTACCAAGGTCGGATCCAAATCCACTAATCCATAATAGTTAATAACGACATAAAGCAAATAATACTAGAAGTTACTCAGAGATAAAATGCTCAGTCACATCATGATTTCAGCAATAATAGTTCTTCCTTTCAAGTACATCAGTGAAAACCCAAATCTTTTACCAAAGTTACCAAAAATGTGAATAAGTTTGAAAACAGAAAATTTTCCTAAATCCATTCAATAATAAATAAAATATCTCATTTTCTTTTCAGATAACTATTGTAAAAACAATGCATCACTATGCCCATCTGTCAACATGTGTGAGAAATCATGAATAATGTGATACCGTATAGCATGAGGAAAACACATCTCTATGCATATATGTCATGTGTGCATGTCAATGCAATGTATCTCAGAGATTGTACTCATGTACTCACACTCTCAGAGTACTCAATCTCACTATCTCGCATTCTCTCTCACTGTGCTCTGCACACTCAATCACTCAGCGCTATATAATACCTACTGCGGCGTCCACCCCGATCCATGTTTATAGTCGACTGTGCTCACTGGGAGTGTGTACAGACGCATGAGGGACTCCTACAGCCCAAGCGCTATAAGCACGGACAACTCACGTGCCATAATATAAATATCTGGATCCGCACGGCCAACTCACGTGCATAATAAGCCAATAAGGCCTGCTGCAGGCGGGCAGCCCCGATCCATATAATAGTAATAATATATATAAAGACGACATGGCCTGCTGCGACGTGCATCCCGATCCCAAAAATATCCTCACAATCAGGACTTCGGCCTTCCTCAATCATCAATCTCTCCAGTCTCTCTCTCATGGGCTCATAATATCATGAGAATAGCCCCAAAATGATGATATGATGTATCAATAAATAATAACAGAGGCTGAGATATGATATGTAATGACATGAATATGACTTAGTATAATTTTCAATTTAAAACAAATAATTCACAGCTATGACCTCTGTGGGTCCCAATAATATTGGCACATAGCCTCAACATGATTTTTTAATATGCTTTTCAGCTCAATTTATTTAACACATAAAACCGCATGGAAAATGGCAAGATTATTTAACTATAAATTCCACATAAACAATTATGTCACAATTTCTATAGTGCACGCCCACACGCCGGTCACCTAACATGTGAGTCACCTCCCAACAATTTACGAAATATATATATTCAGGGTTCATACCCTCAACTCTAAGATTAGAAGAGTTACTTTCTTCGAAGAAGCCAAATCCAATGTCGAGCAAGTTAAGCAATGCTCCAGAAATTCCATTCTGCGCGTATCAACTTCCAAACGGCTCGAATCTAGTCACAATTAATTTGATTCAGCTCACAAAAATTATAGAAATTAATTCCATATCAAAATATTAATATTTTCCAAAAATTCGAAATTACGCCCCAAAAATCACCCGTGGGGCCCACGTATCGGAATCCGATAAAACTCACAAACTCCGAACCCCCATTCAACCACGAGTCCAACCATACCAAAATTACACAAATCCGACCACAACTCGGCCTTCAAATCCTCAATTAAAGTCTATAAACTTTTCTACTATTTTCAACCTAAAACACTAATTTGTTAATAAAAACAATAATAAATTCGTGTAATTTAACCAAAACGAGTTAAAATCACTTACCCCAATCCATATGGTGAAAATCGCCTCAACAATCGCTTCAATCCGAGCTCCATAGATCTAAATGTATTAAAATGGCCGAAACCTCGAAATATATCTTCTGTCCAGGCATTTACTCTTCGCGATCGCGAAGCACAAAAATTTTCAGCCCCAAAATTGCTCTTCGCGATCGCGGAAAAGCTTCGTGATCGCGAAGAACAAACTCCCCAACTCTTCCAGATAGCCTCTAGTATAATTCTCATAACTTTTTGTACAAAACTCAATGTTGCAAATGGTTTAACGTTCTGAAAACTAGACACCAAGGGATATAACTTTCATTTGTTGCTCATCTCCCAATTCCTTATAGATTCTTAGATATAAGATTCCAAAATCAGCCATGTGCAACAGAGATTTCCAAATTCTTCCCATATAGCCTATAGTGTATCCACCATAACTTTTTATACACAACTCCAAATGACAAATAGTTTGCATTTATCAAACTAGACATCAAGGGCTACAACTTTTATTTTTGGATCACCTCCAAATTCTTTATAGATTGCGAGATATAAGTTTCCAAAGTCGGGTCACTGCAGCAGAGATTTTCTTCTACGCGATCGCGATTCACAAAGTTCCAAACTGTTGTTTGCTCTTCGCGAACGCGACCCAATGTTCGCGATCGCGATGCACACCTCTGTAGGTAGAAGCCAACAACTAAAAATGGCCTAGAAATGGTCCGAAACCACCCCGAAACTCACCCGAGCCCCCTCGGGACCTAAATCAATTATACCAACAAGTCCTAAAACATCATACGAACTTAGTCGTAGCCTCAAATCACATCAAACAATGCTAAAACTACGAATCACATCTCAATTCAAGCCTAATGAACTTTGAACTTTCAAATTCTATATCTTGTGCCGGAATACATCAAATCAATCCGGAATGACTTCAAATTTTGCACACAAGTCATAAATGACATAATGAAGCTATTCCAATTTCCAGAATCGGATTCCGACCTCGATATCAAAAAGTCAACCCCCCGGTCAAACTTTTCAAAAATTCAACTTTCGGCATTTCAAGCTTAATTCCACTACGGACCTCTAAATAATTTTCCGGACACGCTCCTAAGTCCAAAATCACCATACGGAGCTATTGAAATCATCAGAATTAAATTCTGAGGTCGTTTACACATAAGTCAACATCCGATCACTATTTTAACTTAAGCTTTAAACCTTGGAACTAAGTGTTCCAATTCATTCCAAAACCTCACCGAACCCGAACCAATTTCCCCGACAAGTCACACAACAATTGTAAAGCCCAATTTGAGCAGTAAATGGGGAAACAGGGTTGTAATACTCAAAACGACCGGTCGGGTCGTTACATTCTCCCCCACTTAAACATATGTTCGTCCTCGAACATGCCAAGAGTTATTTCCAAGCCATCAAATCACTGTTCCATCTTACCACACATGTACTCGGGGTGATATCACGTCAACCTATTCTATATAGGCCTGACCACACAATATAACTGAAAATTATTAATTTAACCTTAGCCCAAAACCCATGGAGCAAAATTTCTAACATCCAAAATTCTTTTCAAGACCTGAATCTCTTATCTACACACTGTATAAGTCCGAACAAGCTGCATCGAGCTATAACTATAACCACGGATATAATCACCTAGCATATTACATAACTCGCATGCTCGTAGCACCATTCCTGATTACAGTAACTACTCTAAAACCAACCAAGTACTAGTATTAAACCCCATATCGAACCAAACTTCATCCCAAAACTTCGTACACTATTGATAATAAAAGAAACACGCAGAAATCTCAGGACCCCTTATCAGATCAACAAGTCATGAAGCTCTCTCGCCCCAACCAGAACCATAATCACTTTCTAAGCCGAATTTCAATATTATCCTCCCGAATATACCGTTTCAAACCTGATAGTACCCATTCCAGGTCCAATGACCTTATTTTACTAAACACATCTATTCTACATATATGCCGCACCAATATAACTCAGAGCCACAACCCGTGCCATCCGTGCACCCATACGCAACAATTCAAATGTACTCAAATGCTCATATTGTTCAAATTACGCCATAAGCCCCCCAATAAAAATCTCACCATGTGTGCACATAACCAATGAATCACAACTCCTCGTAGTATAAAGGAGTAACTCACAGATCATTTCAGAACACGAATAAGTTTAACATCAACCGAATGGCACGTCCCGCAACAATAGCAGTATGGAGCCAACCATCCCGGCTCGGTGTAGAATACACATCTTAATTGGGCCTATCAATGGACCCCCAAATCACTCTGGTTACCCACAAATAGATCAAAATCCCTATGAAAATCCATAATTACTGAATTATAATTCATTCTATCATCTGGCTAGCTCCGACCACAACTTTACAGTCCACAACCATGAAACAATTTGTTCCTGAGAACTCCTAGTCTCCAAATCCATAGAACACACCCCATGAGGAATATTTCTAAAATTCTTATGTGCCACAAGGCAAAATTTGAACATCAGCAGTCGATCAACCAGAAAAACGCTGCAATACCTATGAAATATCCATAATTCAAAACATAGTGCGCCTTCTAAAATGTACACTCTACTCACACAATACTAAATAGTTATAACATTCATCTAAACATCGAAAACTATTTATGCCCTCTAAGAATTTATGACCTCCCTTTCAAAGACAAACTATGACATTGCACACGCCAACCTTAATCCCACACAACACACCACATCTATTATGCCATCATGTGAAAAGCACAAGAATCTCATTATCAACTTTGAGTCACCAATAATTTATATACCCTTTTAGTTAGAAACCTTTCTCTTACTTCCTTCTAAGAGAAAATGACAATACACAACACGTTTCTCACACCAGTAGAAAACATCTAGTTCCAACTATAGTAGAAACCATCAAGAACACTTTGAAATCCATCTGCACATAACTAAGCTATTAGAACTAAATT
>AWOL01S0044394.1:9952-37675 GCA_000715115.1 Nicotiana otophora | reverse complement strand
GTTAACAATTCGTGCTTTGATGGTAGTGAGTTCCGTTGCAACTTTAATTCCAAAATGTTCATTCACCGGATATGCATACAGAGGCGGATGTAGTGTACTGCTTACGGGTTCAACTGAACCCATAACTTTCGACGCGGAGTAAAAATTTGTATGTAAAATTTCATTAAAATTACAAAAATAGTAGATGTGAACCCATAACTTTAAAAATATAATGGGTTCAATGTTAAAAACATTAAAATTAAACTCATAGAATTTAAATTCTGAATCCGCCTCTCTATGCATAGTCTGACACCACAATCTGCAGAACAGAAGGAACATCTAATTCAAACAAATGTAATGCAAAATTGATTATAATCAGAGCTAGTTTTCGGTAAGATGACATGCCTCCTTTATGCGACCTTCTCTAACTCTTTCATGTGCTTTGCTGTCCAAATAATTGTGCTGCTCGAAGTTTAACGTTTTGCAAACTTGTCCTCGGACAATTTGGCAAAACTGTGATAAATCTAGTTATAGATCAAAACACGAAAGAAATAGCGCATAACGAGAGATAACAGGAATACGAAAAGGTGAAAAATGAAACGACAGGATGCTGAGGTGCACTAATAGCAACTAACCTCCATCGGCAGACTTTCTATGCCACCCACTAGAATTGCAGGCAACATTGGATACGAGACTTTCAAGCCATATCGTTGCCGGAAGTACTCAACAACAGATGTTTCCTTCTCTCCATACTCAAAACTTATTCAAAAGAAATTGTGAGTTTCAAAAGAAATTGTGAGAAAAACTAGTTATCCCAGCATGAACATAAAATAGTACTGGAAAATTATAATAATTGCCATAAAATAAAAAACACCATGATTGTACCATGTTATATCGTAGAATTTTCAGTGTTAACTAACCTAAGGATTATCATGAACGTTATGGCAATGGTACTCTTCTCTGCTATATGAAGATTGTAGAAGAAGCTCTTAAACTAATATAGAAAGAAACAAAATGCAAAAATGGGAAAAACATAACTATAGAAATGAAGATTGTTTACGTAATTTTCGATTGACAAATGTAGAGCTGAAGCTATAGACAATAAATTTCGCGTCGAAAAATAATCGTAGTATTTTATTTCAAATGATTTGAGCATTACAATCTCAATGACTCCTCTCATTCTTCTTTTATAATATAAATTCAAGGGCTTGTGAGCTTGATCCTTAATTTATCCTTGTTTATGCTAATTTTGAATTCAACTAACATGAACTTTGATTTGAACTCGTACTCCTTGAACCTGGATTTGTTCTTCGTTCTTGAGCTTGAACTTGATTGCTTGAAAGCTTGAAGCTTGTAGAGAAATTTCAGCGTTTGATCCACGAGCTCTCTCTTGGAAGTTTCAAGTATCTCAGGTCAGTTATCCAAAGGGACGGGGAGATTGACGAGTATGTCACACACCGTAATGGAGGCTAGCATCCGGCGTCCTGTGTGACAAGAATGTGCCACCAAAACTTAAAGATTAGTGTAACGATCCAACCAGTCATTTTAAAAATTGTAGCCCCGTTCCCCTATTTACTGCTCATTCTGTACTTTATAACTGTTATGTGACTTGTCGGGGTAGTCGGTTCGGGTCCGGAGAGATTTCGGAATGAATTGAGACACTTAGTCTCAAGGTTGAAAACTTAAGTTGAAAAGGTTGACCGGATGTTGGCTTATGTGAAAACGACCCCAGAATAGAATTTTGATGATTCCAATAGCTCTTTATGTTTATTTTGGACTTAGGAGCGTGTCCAAAAAATTATTTGGAAGTCCGTAGTGGAATTAGGCTTGAAATGACGAAAGTTGAATTTTTGGGAAGTTTGACCGGGGAGTTGACTTTTTGATATCGGGGTCAGAATCTAGTTCTGAAAATTTTCATAGCTCCGTTATGTCATTTATGACTTGTGTGCAAAATTTGAGGTCAATCGGACTTGATTTGATAGGTTTCGCATTGAATGTAGAAGTTGTAATTTCTAAGTTTCATTAAGCTTGAATTGGAGCATGATTCGTGGTTTAAGCATTGTTTGATGTGATTTAAAGTTTCGACTAAGTTCGTATGATGTTAGGACTTGTTGGTATATTCGGACGGGGTCCCGAGTACCCCGAGTACGATCCGGATCGAAATCGGATTAATTTTGGACTTAGGCAAATTCTAAAATTTGTAGCTTCTAGTGTCATCGCACCTGAGGAGGGACTGATCGCAGGTGCGGACTCGCACAATCGAGCTGTGGCTCGCAATAGCGGGCAAAGGGCTGCCAAGTTGGAGCCGCAGAAGCGAAGGACGCGCAGAAGCGGAAGGCATGGTCGCACCTGCGGTTGCGCAGAAGCAGACCATGTTCCGCAGGTGCGGGGGGGTGTTCATTGCTCATTCGCAGAAGCGGAAATGTGGTCGCAAATGCGACTCCGCAGAAGCGACAATTGGTCCGCAGGTGCGAAAGCACTAACCAGATTACAAAACAGAGGGGTTCCGATATTTTTGTTATTTTGGACATTTTCAACACGGTTTTGGGCGATTTTTCAAAGAGAATTCACGGGAAAATTTGAGGTAAGTCAAATGTGATCATTGTTAGTCAATAATATTGGATTATCATTGAGCATTTCGACTAAATTACACGTTTTTGAGGTGAAATTAGAGGATTTAGGCCTAGGGATTTCAAAATAAGAAATTGAGATTTGGAGGTCGAGTTGATGTCGGATTTTAGTAAAAATTGTATGGTTGGACTCGTGGTTGAATGGACATTCGTATTTTGTAACTTTTGTCGGATTCCAAGACATGGGCCCCACGGGCCATTTTTGGGTTAAATTTCGGATTATGTTAGAAAGTTTGTATTTTCATATGGAATTTATTCTTATAATTTCTATTGATTGAATCGAATTAATTATGATTAGATTCGAGTCGATCGGAGTCGGTAAATCGAGGAAAAGACATACTACTTGACTGATTGAGCGCAGTTTGAGGTAACTGACTTGTCTAACCTTGTGTGGGGAAAATTTTCCCTAGGATTGGTATTGATGTAATAATTATAATGTATTGAGAGTCGTGTACACGAGGCGACAAGTGTGTACACGGGCTAAATGTGGAAGATTATGTCTTTACATTGTGTAGATCATTGTGTATTGAGAGTCGTGTACACGAGGCGACAAGGTGGGTTGCTCTGATGGTAAGCACCCTCCACTTTCGACCAAGAGGTTGTGAGTTCGAGTCACCCCAAGAGCAAGGTGGGGAGTTCTTGGAGGGAAGGATGCCGAGGGTCATTTGGAAACAGCCTCTCTACCCCAGGGTAGGGGTAAGGTCTGCGTACACACTATCCTCCTCAGACCCCACTAGTGGGATTATACTGGGTTGTTGTTGTTGTTGTTGTTGTATTATATTCTTCACCATTGATTTGATTTTTAAACTTTAAATTTGTTTGACCATTTCCTGCTAATTGTTTTACCTGTATAGTTGAAACTTGGTTTCTTTTATTCTGTGCATTATTTGAAGGTTTAATTTCTTTAATTAAAATATTATTAATATGAAGTATTTGCTATCTTAAATTTGGTATTGAGGCAACGTGTTAAAAATTGTGAAATATTATTTTTGCTGAGTTATTTATTCCCGAATATTTTGTGAGATTTTGTATTCATTATGATTGAGTCGTGAGCTCCCTANTGTGGAAAAATATTGTTGTTGAATTATTTTGGCAAGTTAAATTATTTGAGCACTTGAGGTGCAAATTGTGATATATTGTGATATTGATACGCATGCGGTGGTATAAGGTCTGGGTGTTGAAACGCATGCTGTGAGATAAGGGTGGCTTGATACGCGTCGCTAGTAGGGGAACTACTAGAAGTCATGCGGTGTGATAAGGGTGGCTAAAACGCGGAATGCTATTTCGGAAAAAATATTTTCTTTAAAAAAAAATTAAATGTGAAGGCTCCCGCGGTGATATAAGAAAATGAGATGTTGTGAATTTATTTATGATTTGGGACTACGAGGCGGTACCTCGGGAGTGCCCTTCTTGATATTTCTTTATGGTTGCATTTGCCTTTGATTATTGTCGTAATTTTTCTTAAAGTTGTAAATTTCTGTTTTCTTTCCGCGAGGTATTATCTTCCCTTATTCTGTGTAATTTAATGGTGACATACTACTTACTTGATTCATTTCCATTATCATTTATTGTTATTATATTGTTAAACATTTTACCATGTCTTTTATTATTTCCAGTAGGGTCTGACCTGACTTCGTCACTACTCTACCATGGTTAGGCTTGGCACTTACTGGGTACCGCTGTGGTGTACTCATACTACGCTTCTGCACATCGTTTTGTGCAGATCCAGGTACTTCCTACCAATCCAGATATCAGTGAGCTACCTGTGTACTAAGACTTCGAGGTATATCTGCCAGCGTCCGCAGACTCCGGAGTCCCCTTCTATCCTTATTATGTTGCTTCTTTATTTTTTTTAGATTCTGATATATATAGAGACATTGAGGAAACATTCTCAGAAGCTTGTGACTTATTCATACCGGGTTTTGGAAGTTGTAATTATGTGAATTGCAGATTTATTTATTTCAAATTTCCATTGTTATTCCGCATTGATAGGCTTACCTAGTCTTAGAGACTAAGTACCATCACGGCATCCTACGGAGGTAATTTGGGGTCGTGACAAGTTGGTATCATAGCTCTAGGTTCATAGGTGTTATGAGTCACAAGTAGGTTTAGTAGAGTCTCGCGGATCGGTACGGAGACGTCTGTACTTATCTTCGGGAGGCCATGGAACTGTTAGGAAAATATTCACTTCTTTGATTCCTTATCGTGCGCATTTTTTACTTCAAAATTTTAAACCATTGTCTTTCTATTCTCTCACAGATGGTGAGCACACGCACAACTGGATCCGATGATCAGACACTCGTGCCCCATGTTGGAGCCACAAGAGGACAAGGCCGGGGCAGAGGCCGTGGCAGAGGCCGAGGAAGACCACGTGGTGTAGCCAGAGCAGCTGCACAAGCTGGTGCAAAGGAGCCACCAGTAGCTCCAGTTGGAGAGCAGGCACTTGAGACGCCTGTTACTACCCCTGTACTTCAGGAGACTCTTGCCCAATATTTGAGCATGTTTGGCACTCTAGCTCAGGCAGGGTTGATTCCACTTGCTCCTGCCATATCTCAGGTCGGGGGAGGAGCACAAACTCCCGTCGCTCGTACCCCAGAGCCACGGGCCCAAGTTGACCATGTCCTAGAGGTTATACCAATGCAACTAGTTGTCCCAGTTCGGTCCGAGGTTAGGGCAGCAGTTTCAGAGGGGGAGCAACTCAGGCTCGAGAGGTATAAGAAGTACCACCCTCCCACATTCAGCGGTTTAACTTCAGAGGATGCTCAGGGTTTTCTTGAGGAATGCCACTGTATCCTCCATACTATGGATATTGTGGATTCCAATGGGGTTTCTTTCACGGTATTCTAGCTTAGAGGATCGGCCTACCAGTGGTGGCGGGCATACAAGTTGGATAGTCTGGCTGAGGCAGCTTCACTCACTTGGACTCAATTTTCAGATATGTTCTTGAGGGAGTATGTTCCTCAGAGTCTTAGAGATATATGGGGCGCAGAGTTTGAGCAGTTGCGCCAGGATTCTATGACCGTGTCAGAATATGCAGTCTGATTCAGTGATTTGGCTAGGCATGCACCAGCCTTAGTTGCTACTGTTCGAGAGCGGGTTCGTCGATTTATTGAAGGGCTCCACCCTAGTATCAGATTCAGTATGGCCCGAGAACTGGAGATGGACATCACATACCAACAGGTGGTGTCAATTGCTAGGAGATTAGTGGGTATACGAACTCGGGAGAGAGAAGAGAGGGAAGCTAAGAGACCTCAGGATTCTGGCACATATATCAATTCTCGTGCCCCAGCTGCAGCCCGTCATGGCAGAAGCTATGTGAGTCGTCCTATTCATTTAGCACTTCCCGCTTATAGTAGTATTCCGTCTACTCCCAGACCTCAGGTTCCATATTATACACCGCCAGTGTCTACTGTATCTCCTGTATGGGGTGCTTTCAGAGGGTAGTCCAGTCGATCAGGCCCGAGCCAGTCCCAGCAGCCACGTCCTTTGAGGGCTTGTTTTGAGTATGGTGACACTCGTCATATAATGAGGGATTGTCCTAGACTTAGGAGGGGTGTACCCCCACAGATTTCTCAGGCCCCACCTATTCCACAGGGCCCTCAGGCTTCTCAGGCCATGATCACTACACCAGTTGCTACTCCACCTGCACAGCCAACTATAGGTGGAGGTCGGACAGGTAGAGGTCACCCTAGAGAGGGAGTCAGGCAAGATATTATGCCCTTCCTGCTAGGATGGAGGCAGTTGCATCTGATTCTGTTATCACAGGTATTATTCCGGTCTGTCATAGAGATACATCAGTCTTATTTGATCCAGGCTCCACTTATTCTTATGTGTCATCTTATTTTGCCCCGTATTTGGGCGTATCCCGTCATTCCTTGAGTTCTTTTGTTTATGTATCTACACCCGTGGGTGAATCTATTATTGTTGACCGCGTGTATCGGTCGTGTTTGATTGTTATTAATGGTTTTGAGACCAGAGCTGATTTATTATTGCTCAGTATGATGGATTTAAATATTATGTTGGGCATGGACTGGTTGTCGCCCTATCACGCTATCCTTGATTGTTATGCCAAGATGGTAACGTTGGCTATGCCAGGTCTACTGCGGATAGAGTGGAGAGGTACCTTGGATTATGTTCCTAGCAGGGTTGTTTCATTTCTTAAGGCTCAACGAATGGTTGAGAAGAGGTGTGATACGTATCTGGCCAATGTGAGAGATGTTAGTGTTGATACTCCTACCGTGTAGTCAGTTCCTGTAGTAAGAGATTTTCCTGATGTATTTCCAGCGGATCTTCCGGGTATGCCACCCGATAGGGATATTGACTTTGGCATTGATTTGTTACCGAGCACTCAGCCCATTTCTATTCCACCATATCGTATGGCCCCATCAAAATTAAAAAAATTAAAAGAGCAGTTACAGGAACTGCTTGATAAGGGTTTTGTTCGGCCTAGTGTATCGCTTTGGGGTGCTCCTGTCTTATTTGTGAAGAAGAATGATGGTTCTATGCGGATGTGTATTGATTACCGCAGGTTGAACAAGGTTACAATGAAGAACAAGTATCCATTGCTACGTATTGATGACCTATTTGATCAGCTTCAAGGTGCTAGAGTGTTCTCTAAGATCGACTTGCATTCAGTCTATCATCAGTTGAAAATTCGGGAACCAGATATCCCGAAGACTGCTTTCAGGACTCGGTATGGTCATTACGAGTTCCTTGTGATGTCTTTTAGGCTGACCAACGCCCCAGAAGCATTTATGCACTTAATGAATAGTGTATTTCAGCCCTATCTTGATTCTTTCGTCATTGTGTTTATTGACGATATTCTGGTGTATTCCCGGAGTCGGGAAGATCATGAGCAGCACCTGAGGATTGTGTTTCAGACTTTGAGAGAAAAGAAGTTATATGCAAAATTTTCAAGGTGTGAATTCTGGCTTGAGTCAGTGGGATTTTTGGGTCATATAGTTTCGTGCGAGGGGATCCAGGTAGATCCAAAGAAAATTAAAGCAGTGTAGAGTTGGTCCAGACCGTCCTCGGCTACGGAGATCCGGAGTTTCCTTGGTCTGACAGGGTATTATCACCGATTTGTAGAGGGTTTCTCTTCTATTGCTGCACCTATGACCAAATTGACCCAGAAGGGTGCTCCGTTTAGGTGGACCGAGGAATGTAAGGAGAGCTTTCAAAAGCTCAAGACAGCTTTGACTACCGCCCCAGTATTGGTGTTGCCCACAGGTTCAGGGTCTTATACTATATATTGTGATGCGTCGCGTATTGGTCTCGACACAGTGCTGATGCAAGACGGTAAGGAGATTGCCTATGCGTCCAGACAGTTAAAGGTACATGAAAAGAATTATCATGTCCACGACCTTGAGTTAGCAGCTATTGTTCATGCCTTGAAGATTTGGCGGTATTATTTGTACGGTACCCATTGTGAGGTCTACACCGATCACCGGAGTCTACAACATCTGTTTAAACAGAAGGATCTTAATTTGCGGCAGCGAAGGTGGTTGGAGTTACTTAAGGATTATGATATCATCATTCTCCATCATCCCGGGAAGGCCAATGTAGTGGCTGATGCCTTGAGTCGTAAGGCGGAGAGTTTGGGCAGTTTAGCATATTTACCGGTAGCAGAGAATCCTTTAGCCTTGGATGTTCAGGCCTTGGCCAACCAGTTTGTTAGATTGGATATTTCCGAGCCGAGCAGAGTTTTGGCTTGTGTGGTTTCTCAGTCTTCTCTTTATGATCTTATCAGGGAGCGTCAGTATGATGACCCCATTTGCTTGTCCTTAAGGACACAGTTCAGTACGGTGATGCCAAGGAAGTCACTATTGGAGATGACGATGTATTATGAATGCAGGGCAGGCTATGTATGCCTAATGTAGATAGTTTGCGTGAGTTGATTCTCCAAGAGGCTCACAGTTCGCGGTACTCCATCTATCCGGGTGCTGCAAAGATGTATCAGGACTTGAGACAACACTATTAGTGGAGGCGGATGAAAAAAGACATAGTGGAATATGTAGCTCAGTGCCTAAATTACCAGCAGGTGAAATATGAGCATCAACGACCGGGTAGATTGCTTCAGAAGTTGGAGATTCCAAAATAGAAATGGGAGCGGATCACTATGGATTTCGTTTTTGGGCTCCCACAGACTCAGAGGAAGTTCGATGCAGTTTAGGTGATTATGTACAGATTGACCAAGTCAGATCATTTCATTCCTGTAGTTACTACTTACTCTTCGGAGCAGCTGACCCAGGTTTATATTCGCGAGGTCGTCAGGATTCATGGCGTACCGGTATATATCATCTGTGACCGGGGTACACAGTTTACATCACGGTTGGAGAGCCGTACAGCGAGAGTTGGGTACTCGATTAGAGTTGAGTACAATATTTCACCCTCAGATGGACGGGCAGTCCGAGCGCACCATTCAGATACTAGAGGATATGCTTCGTGCTTGTATGATAGATTTTGGGGGTGCTTGGGATCGGTTCTTACCACTTGCGGAGTTTGATTACAACAACAGCTACCAGTCAAGCATTCAGATGGCTCCGTACGAGGCCTTGTATGGTAGGCGGTGCCAGTCTCTAGTGGGTTGGTTCGAGCCGGGCGAAGCTAGGCTATTGGGTACGGACTTGGTTCAGGATGCTTTGGAAAAGGTTAAATTGATTCAGGATTGACTTCGTACAGCCCAATCTAGACAAAAGAGTTATGCGGATCGGAAGGTTCGTGATGTGGCATTCATGGTTGGTGAGCGGGTCTTGCTCCGAATTTCGCCCATGAAGGGTGTTATGATATTTGGGAAGAAGGGCAAGTTGAGCCCTAGATATATCGGGCCTTTTGAGAGAGTTGGGGAGGTGTCTTACAGACTTGCATTACCACCTAATCTCACTGCAGTTCATCCAGTGTTCCATGTTTCAATGCTCCGGAAGTATCACGGCGATCCATCTCATGTGTTAGACTTCAGCTCAGTCCAGTTGGACAAGAATCTATTTTATGTCGAGGAACCAGTGGCCATTTTAGACAGATAGGTTAGAAAGTTGAGATCGAAGAGCATCGCCTCAGTAAAAGTACAGTGGAGGGGTCATACGGTCGAGGAGGCGGCTTGGGAGACAGAGCATGATATGAGCAGTTGTTATCCTCATCTTTTCACCACTCCAGGTATAATTCTAAACTCGTTCGAGGACGAACGTTTGTTTAAGAGGGGGAAGATGTAACGACCCGGCTAGTCGTTTTAAAAGTTGTAGCCACGTTCCCCCATTTACTGCTCATTCTGTACTTTATAACTGTTATGTGACTTTCCGGGATAGTCGATTCGGGTCCGGAGAGATTTCAAAATGAATTGAGACACTTAGTCTCAAGGTTGAAAGCTTAAGTTGAAAAGGTTGACCGGATGTTGTTGACTTATGTGAAAACGACCTCGGAATAGAATTTTGATGATTCCAATATCTCCGTATGGTGATTTTGGACTTAGGAGTGTGTCCGAAAAATTATTTGGAAGTCCGTAGTGGAATTAGGCTTGAAATGGCGAAAGTTAAATTTTTGGGAAGTTTGACAGGGGAGTTGACTTTTTGATATCGGGGTCGGAATCCAGTTCTGAAAATTTTCATAGCTCTGTTATGTCATTTATGACTTGTGTGAAAAATTTGAGGTCAATCGAACTTGATTTGATAGATTTCAGCATCAAAAGTAGAAGTTGTAATTTCTATGTTTCATTAAGCTTGAATTAGAGCATGATTCGTGATTTTAGCGTCGTTTGATGTGATTTAAGGTTTCGACTAAGTTTTTATGATGTTTTAGGACTTGTTGGTATATTCGGACGAGGTCCCGAGTACCCTGAGTGTGATCCGGATCGAAATCGAATTAATTTTTGGACTTAGGCAAATTCTAAAATTTGCACTTTCTGGTGTCATCACACCTGTGGAGGGACTGACCGCAGGTGCGGACTTGCACAAGCGAGTTGTGGCTCGCAGAAGCGGACAAAGGGCTGCCCAGTTAGAGCCGCAGAAGCGGAAAGAGCTCCGCAGAAGCGAAGCCGCTTTTGCGATGTTACCCTCCCTAGGGGAGGGGAGGTTGTTCATTGCTTCTTCGCAGAAGCGAAAATGTTGTCGCAAATGCGACTCCGCAGAAGCAACAATTGGTCCGCAAGTGCGAAAGCACTAACCAGATTACAAAATGGAGGAGTTCCGATATTTTTGTTATTTTGGACATTTTCAACACGGTTTTGGGCGAATTTTTGAGAGAATTCACGGAAAAACTTAAGGTAAGTCACACGTGATCATTGTTAGTCAATAATATTGGATTATCATTGAGTATTTCGACTAGATTACACGTTTTTGAGGTAAAATTAGAGGATTTGGGCCTAGGGATTTCAAAATAAGAAATTGAGATTTGGAGGTCGAGTTGATGTCGGATTTTAGTAAAAATTATATGATTGTACTCGCGGTTGAATGAGCGTTCGTATTTTGTAACTTTTATCGGGTTCCGAGACGTGGGCCCCACGGGCGATTTTTGGGTTAAATTTCGGATTTTGTTAGAAAAATTGTATTTTCATATGGAATTTATTCCTATAATTTGTATTGATTGAATCGAATTAATTATGATTAGATTCGAGCCGATCAGAGTTGAAAAATCGAGGAAAAGGCATACTACTTGACTGATTGAGCGCGGTTTAAGGTAAATGACTTGTCTAACCTTGTGTGGGGGAAATTTTCCCTAGGATTGGTATTGATGTGATAATTGTAATGTGTTGAGAGTCGTGTACACGAGGTGACGAATGTGTACACAGGCTAAATGTGGAAGATTATGTCTTTAAATTGTGTAGATCACCGTGGCATATTAATTAAATTATTTTATATTGTTATATTCTTCATCATTGATCTAATTCATATACTTTAAATTTGTTTGACCTTTTCTAGCTAATTGTTTTACCTGTTTAGTTGAAACTTGATTTCTTTTATTCTGTATATTATTTGAAGGTTGAATTTTTTTAATTTAAATATTATTAATATGAAGTATTTGATATCTTAAATTTGGTATTGAGGCAACGTGTTAAAATTACTAAAATATTATTTTTGCTGAGTTATTTATTCCCTAATATTTTGTGAGATTTTGTACTCATTGTGATTGAGCCGTGAGCTCCCTATTGTGGAAAATATTGTTGTTATCGATTTATCGGAAAAGGGTCAAAAATGCACTTGAACTATTTGAAATAGCTCAAAAATGTCCTCCGTTTATTTTTGGTACCAAAAATATCCCAGTCGTCTATGTTTTGGACCACAATGCCCTTAAACTATTAGTCTTGCCATTGAAGGTGACATGGCTGTCCAACTGGGTTAGATTTGCTTACATGGCCATCCACCTAAGCAATCCAGCATGCCAAAATTATCTTTTCGGAAAAAATATTTTTTCGAAAATTGTTATTAAAATACAAAATCAACACTTATTCCGAAAAAAGTAAAAAATTTCCGAAAAAATTATTTATTTTGAAATTTTTTGTTAAAATACAAAATCAACACTTATTCCGAAAAAAGTAAAAAATTTCCGAAAAAATTATTTATTTTGAAATTTTTTGTTAAAATACAAAATCAACACTTATTCCGAAAAAAATAAAAAAAAAATCGGAAAACTAACCCCCAAATATTTATTTTTTCGGAATATTTGTAATTATTTCGGAATAAGTGTTGATTTTGTATTTTAATAAAAAATTCCGAACTAAATAAATTTTTCGGAATTTTTCAATTTTTTTTGGAATAAGATTTGATTTTGTATTTTAATAAAAAATTTCGAAATAAATAATTTTTCGGCAAATTTTTTACTTTTTTGGAATAAGTGTTGATTATTTATTTTAATAAAAATTTCCGAATTAAATAATTTTTCCGGAAATTTTTTACTTTTTTCGGAATAAGTGTTGATTTTGTATTTTAATAAAAATTTCCGAAATAAATAATATTTTGGAATTTGTTTTACTTTTTCGGAANATTTTTTCGGAAATTTTTTACTTTTTTCGGAATAAGTGTTGATTTTGTATTTTAATAAAAATTTCCGAAATAAATAATATTTTGGAATTTGTTTTACTTTTTCGGAATAAGTGTTGATTTTGTATTTTAATAAAAATTTCTGAAAAAATATCTTTTCCGAAAAAATAATTTTGTCATGCTGCATTGCTTAGGTGGATGGCCATGTAAGCAAATCTAGCCCAGTTGGACTGCCATGTCACCTTCAATGACAAGACTAACGGTTTAAGGGCATTTGTGGTCCAAAACATAGACGGCAAGGATATTTTTTGTACCAAAAACAAACTGAGGGCATTTTTGAGCTATTTCAAATAGTTCAAGGCCATTTTTGGCCCATTTTCGTTGATTTATTTTGGCAAATTGAAATATTTGAGGACTTGAGGTGCAGATTGTAATATATTGTGATATTGATACGCATGCGGTGGTATAAGGTCTGGGTGTTAAAACCCATGCGGTGAGATAAGGGTGACTTGATACGCGTGGCTAGTGGAAAAACTACTAGAAGTCATGCGGTGTGATAAGGGTGGCTAAAACGCGGGATGCTATTTCGGGAAAAATACTTTCTTTAAAAGAAATTAAATATGAAGTCTCCCGCGGTGATATAAGGAAATGAGATATTGTGAATTTATTTATAATTTGGGACTACGAGGCGGTACCTCGGGAGTGCTCTTGTTGATATTCTTTATGGCTACATTTGCCTTTGATTATTGTCATGATTTTTCTTAAAGTTGTAAATTTCTGTTTTCTTTCCGCGAGGTATTATTTGCCCTTATTCTGTGTAATTTAATGGTGACATACTACTTACTTGATTCATTTTCATTATCATTTATTATTATTATATTGTTAAATATTTCACCATGTCTTTTATTATTTCCAGTAGGGCATGACCTGACCTCGTCACTACTTTACTGAGGTTAGGTTTGGCACTTACTGGGTACCGATGTGGTGTACTCATACTACGCTTCTGCACATCTTTTTGTGCAGATCCATGTACTTCCTACCAGCCCAGATATCAGTGAGCTACCTATGTACGGAGACTTCGAGGTATATCTGCCAGCGTCCGCAGACTCCGGAGTCCTCTTCTATCCTTATTATGTTGCTTCTTTATTTTCTTTAGACTCTGATATATATAGATACATTGAGGAAAAATTCTCAGAAGCTTGTGACTTATTCCTACCGGGTTTTGGGAGTTGTAATTATGTGAATTGCAGATTTATTTATTTCAGATTTCCATTGTTATTCTGCATTGATAGGCTTACCTAATCTTAGAGATTAGGTATCATCACGACATCTTACGGAGGGAATTTGGGGTCGTGACAGTTAGTTCTACAAGGTGGCGGTAGACCGGCTATGCTGTATGGGGTAGAATGCTAGCCAGTCAAGAACTCCCATATCCAGAAGATGAATGTAGATAAAATTAATGGATATGTGAGCGCACTAGGTTGGACAAGATTAGGAATGAGGATATTCAGGAGAAAGTGGGCGTGGCCCCTATGGAAGATAAAATGCGTGAAGCGAGGCTTAGATGGTTCGGGCATGTGAGAAGGAGAAGCCTAGATGCCCCAGTGAGGAGGTGCGAACGGCTGGCGCTGGCAGGTAGGAGAAGAGGTAAAGGGTGGCCTAAGAAGTATTGGGGAGAGGTGATCAGACAGGACATGGCGCGACTTTCGCTTATCGAGGACATAGCCCTTGACGGGAGGGTATGGAGGTCGAAGATCAGGGTAGAAGGGTAATAGGTCGTCGCGTGTTTTTTTTGGTCTGTTCTAGGTTTATTAGCTAGCTAACTAGTACATTGTCTTCGATTCTTAGAATGCCAATATTAGGGTTATTTTAGTTCTATCTTGCGCTTCGGTTGTCTAGTACCTTGTCGTGTTATTGCTTTTTGCTATTGCTTTCTTCCATTTATTTTTCTCCGATTGTTACATTATTGATATCATTTTTCTGGTCTTGTTGTTGTTATTTACTTGTTCCTATTCTTTCTCTCGAGCCGAGGGTCTTTCGAAAATAAACTCTCTGCCCTTCAGGGTAGGGGTAAGATCTGCGTACACATTACCCTCCCCAGACCCTACTTATGGGATCCTACTAGGTTGTTGTTGTTGTTGTTTTATCCACAAGCCTTCTCTTGTTTCTTGTTATGATTTCTGGGGTCTTTTCTGAGTTATGATGTGGAAGAGAACAATTGTGATGAGAACAAACTCTTTCTGATCGATCATATTAAAGCGTGACAAGGCCGCATTTGATTGACTAGAACATGTCACTTGCACATGTGGCGCGATTTCATTGGCATTTTAATTTGACTTTGCATGCCTTGTCATTTTGACGCGTGTCATGATCCTGTAGGCTCTTCTGTTTGCCTTGGTGTGCGACGTCATTTTGACACGTGGCACCAAACTGGGCCTCTAGGAAGATGACCTCTTGTGCTTAATGAAATAGGTTCATCACCTTTAGCCGAAGTAAATGGGCTAGCCCAATAAATTTGGATTTATTTATTTGATCTATATATATTTGACTTATATAATTAATCCAATTATATTAGTTCACAATATTTGTGTGGACTAATATATCTTGAATTTAAAATATAGTCCAAATTATTTTACGGATTTAAATCCAATAAAATTTACAGCCAAACCTCTCTATAATAGCCTCGTTTGTTCCAACATATTTTGGCTGTTATAGTAAAGTGTTGTTATATATGACATATATTATAACATAACATAATAATCGGTTCCGAAAAAAATTGACTTTTATAATGAATGACTATTATATAGGGATGCTGTTATATAGAGGTCATGTTTACATACGCTACAGCAGGAAAAATTTGAATCGAACCAAAAATAATGAATAACTATTTCATGAGTTGTGCATCAAATTGTAAGTTACATACCTTATGTTTTCTATAGGTTGGGTTGATAACCCGGTGATCCACGATTTTTGGATGATTCCACAACACGTCACTTCTACTTGAAGACCTTGCAGAATGCGCTTGACCTGAAATTACATAGGAAAAATTCAATCTTCAAACATAATGATAGCCGCATCCGTTTCGGATCCTAAAAAAATACACTATTTTTGGAGAATCCGATACACTATTTTTGGAGAATCCGACACGCACCCATCAATATTTTCGGAGAGTCCGAGCAACATAGCTTCCAACTAGAAAATAATTCTAGAACAAGGGAGCAACTTTCAGATACCTTTCTGTGCTCCTCATCATTTATCCCCTTTGTTACATCCGTGTTCAGATACATACAGACAAATGCAAAAACAGAAGTCGGTTCATACATTACTTTGACAGATGTATCTGCAACATAGCAAAACCAGAAAGAATAATTAGACGAAAAAGGTCCAATATTATAGAAGTAATCAAGCTTACTAATTGTAGGACAATACCTATACAAAGATAAAGGCCTGACAATGTAGACCTCACAGATTGAGAATATGCTCTCCAGTTTTCAAAGCCATCGATGAGCTTACCGGACTTGTACATATTGCAGAAATATTCTCCGACTACATGGTAACTGCAATTGAAGAGTTGGAGCTAGGTTCGACCGGTGGCAGCCCGGTGCAATAAACTCTCGTTATGCGCGGATCCGATGAAAAGGCGGATCACATGAGTCTATCGTACGCTAACTTTATTCTATATTTCTGCAAGAGGCTGCTCCTACTAATCACATCACAATAATTTTACCGCCAAGGCTCCCTTCCCGTTGGAGCTTGATTAGTAGACCAATAAAAGGGGAGAAAAAAACAAGAAGAAAAGAGAGGAACAAACGTTTCTGACGGCGTTGCTCGAAGAACAATACTCAGAGCTTTGATAAGTGATTGCGAGGCCTCTGATTGTCCATCTAGCATAGTCTGTACCTCCTTTACCTCATTGGAAACCTCAAAAGAGACGGTAAACGTCTGTGCATTACTGCAATCAAATGAACAAACAATAATAAACAAATATTCTTGTTTGGATGGTCGTTACCAATTATATTGTATCGTATTGTTACTTTAAAAACAATATTTGTTTTGATTGTTACTTAAATTTTAATGTATCGTATCGTTAAATCCGTCGTTACATAACGAGAAAAGTGTCACTTTATGGAACAACGGATTTGGTATGGTCGTGTCGTTTCCTTATTTTATTTTTTTCCCATCTTGCCCTTATTATTAAATAATCATATTTTATCTTTTACACTATCTTTTTATATAATAATTCTACCTCGTACCTTCATTTTCTTTATAATATTACAAGTTTATTTTTCATATTGTTGGTGCATGACATCATGAAATGACGACAAACAATACAATCTATCCAAACATTATAGATCAAAACGATACAGTACAATAAAATACAATAGTATACGATACATAACACTCATCCAAACAAACTATAAAACAAACAACAACTATATCCACACACACACATACACACACACACACACACACATATATATATATATATATATATATATATATATATATATATATATATATATATATATATAGAGAGAGAGAGAGAGAGTTTGTTTTAAATGTAATGACCCGACCGGTCGTTTTGAGCCATAGCGTGTCGTTCGGCGGTTTGAGGCCTTGAGTAGCTTCACTTCAGGTATTATGACTTGCACGTGTGGTCGGGATTGAATTTCGGGAAATCCGGAGCTCATTTAGAAAGAAAATTCTCATTTCGGAAGCTTTAAGTTGGAAGAATTTACTAAGGCATGATTTTTGAGTAAACGACCTCAGAATCGGGATTTGAAGGTTCCAACAGGTTCGTATGATGATTGTAGACTTTGGCGTATGTCCGGATCGTGTTTTGGATGACCCGGGAGTGTTTCGGCGCCTATTGTGAAAAGTTGGCATTTTGGAGGGATTTCATAAATTTGGGTTGAAATGTATTTCAATGTTATCGATGTCCGATTGGGATTCTGAACCTGGGAATAGCTCCGCATGGTAATTTTGGACTTGGGAACGCGTCCAGAAGTGGATTTGGAGGTCCGAAGTCGTTTCGGGGTCTTTTGGCGAAAAATAGAAATTTGAAGGTTTTTGGAAAGTTTGACCGGGAGTGGACTTTTTGATATCGGGATCGAATTCCGATTCCGAAAGTTGGAGCAGGTCCATAATGTCAAATGTGACTTGTGTGCAAAATTTGAGGTCAATCGGACGTGATTTGATAGGTTTCGGCATCGAATATAGAAGTTTGAAATTCTAAAGTTCATTAAGCTTGAATTAGGGTGCGATTCATGATTTCGATATTGTTTGATGTGATTTGAGGCCTCGAGCAGGTCCGTGTTATGTTATTGGACTGGTTGGTGTGATTGGACGGGGTTCAGGGGGCCTCGGGTGAGTTTCGGATGCTTAACGGATCGATTTTTGGACTAAGGAAAATGCTAAGGCAGCTGATATCTTGTGTAACCGCATCTGCGAGATTTGTGCCGCAGGTGCGGAGCCGCAGAAGCAGCCAAAAGGGTTGCAGAAGAGGTTTTGGGCGAGCTGGGCAGTGCTCGCAGGTGCGAGACTTCTTCCGCATCTGTGATGGCGCAAATGCGGCCTCTTGGAGCACAGAAGCGGAGTGGAGCGCAGGAGCGAGGTGCATTTGTGCACCTGCGATGTCGCAGGAGCGAGGTGCATTTGTGCACCTGCGATGTCGCAGGAGCGGGACATTGTCCGCAGGTGCGAAGGGGCGGCCTCCAGTGTTTTCCGCAGAAGCTGTCTTGGTGCCACAAAAGCGGCCTTTGACTTCGCAGGTGCGAAAATCGCCTGGGCAGAATGTATAAGTTAGCCAAATCAGTTAAATACTGACCTGAAAGTCCCCTGTAATTTCAGAACGTACATTGGTTTCAAAAAGTTAAATACTGACCTTATAAAACCGTATATGGTTGAAACGATGTCCAATATCAACTTTGAGAAGATTTGCTCTTACGAGACACCTCTCCCCTAGTATCCCAGATGGCCGAGAATAATGTAAATTAATGTCCTGAGAACTTGAATCTTCATAACCTCGTTGTTGATCACCGCGGTGGTCCGACATGACAAACTGATAACTAGTAGTAGTAGTACAATTATATTTAGAAATCTCGGGCATGCTTGAAAGCTTGAACGGCCCAATCGTCGTTTAGTCCTTGGGTGAAAGCTTGAACGGCCCAATCGTCCGTGACGGGTGACAGATCCATTTGTTCCATTTGAAAATGAGATAAAAACTCTCTTAGTATCTCGTTCTCTTTTTGCCTTACCTTGAAAATGTTTGACTTCCTGATCTCGACCTTTATGGCTCCGGCGTGTGCTTTTACAAAAGAATCTGCAAGCATGGCAAAAACAAAGATAGAGTTAGGTGGTAAATTATGATAACATATCATTGCTCCCTTTGATAGGGTTTCCCCGAATTTCTTTAATAATACGGATTCGATCTCGTCGTCCTCTAGATCGTTCCCTTTAATGACACGCGTGTAAGAGGTGACATGTTCTTTGGGGTAGGTCGTTCCATTATATTTAGAAATCTCGGGCATGCGAAACTTCTTGGGGATCGATTTTGGAGCTGCGCTCGGGGGAAGGGCTTTTGCACGAACTTTTTGGAATCCAAACCCTTCAATATTGGTGGTGCCCCGGGATCTTATCGACCCTGGAGTTATAAGTTTCTACTTTCTTGTCGTTTACTACAATCCTCTTTTCTCCTGACTCTATTCGTTTTGTCAGTTCCTAGAGCATCTTATAATTTCGGGATTAGTCCCCGATTCTTGTTCATTTAACCTTACTACAACTGACCCCGTTCTGTGAGTGACTTCTTGGGGTGGACCAGGCTCAGGCCTGCTCGGTGCTTGGGTTTGGCTCTGCAACTGAGCTATCGCTACATGTTAAGCTTGCAACATTTCAAAAATCATACGCATGTTGATCCCGTCCTCTCTAATATTTTGGGTATTTCGAACTGCAGATCGAGTTCCACTATGAATGTTATTTTCGGGGTCGGAATGTTGGTTCGCTTCAATGGTCACATGCGAATTAACGTTAATTGAATCCACGGCCCGAGTCCCAACGGGGTCAATGGGTGGCCCTTCATCCCCGGGCGTCACGTCGTTATTCTCATCTTGATGGCCAGATTCGTTGTCAATAGGTAGGGCCATTAATCGAGATTTCGTCATTTTTAGCCTGAAATCAAAGATACTTCCAAGAATAAGTATAAAATAGTGTGTTTTACAGAGATTTGTATCAAATAACCACTATTATCCTTAGCCTCACGGTGGGCGCCAAACTATTATCAATTGAATTTATACGTAGTTCTAAGGATAGCCTTCTACAAATGATAACCACCCTTAATATAGTGGAAAAATTCTATTTTGGATATAATTAAAAATACATAATAGAGATCCAATGATAGATTAATTAATTAGCCTCTCCTTGATTTCCGCCGAGATTCTCCCCCAATTGCGGCTATAACGGCTTTTTTTGTTTCTTGGCTCGATCTCGATCTTGACCAATTTCAATCTTGATTGGTCTCTGGGTCTCGAGCTCGGTCTTGGCCGATCTCGATATTGATCGGTCTTTGGGTCTCGAGGTCGGTCTTGACCGATCTCGATATTGATCGGTCTCTGGGGTTCGAGCTCGACAACCTAACTTCGTATCATGGCTCGATATTACAATGATGAACCTCGGACTATCATGTTCCAATCTCAATTAGTCATACAAATGGTAAACTCGATTTTGACAGTATACAGACACACCTCTCCCTTAGTATCCCAGTGGGCCGAGAATGTCCATTAATGTCCTGGGAACTTGAATCTTCATAACCTCGTTGATCACGCGGTGGTCCGACATGACACACTGTTAACTAGTAGTAGTAGTAGTACAATTTTGTTTTCTCCGATTTGTACGTAATGAGTTAGATATTCAACCTTTATTTAATTAGTTTCATAGAATGCTCCTCAGATGAAAAAGAGAGAACTCCGTCCACCCTCTTCTAAAGAAGACTCTCAATATCTTCTCCACTTTCTCCCTTTGAATTGAACAATAATGGCAGGGCAGGGCAGGGCTGAAATTTGATCTCCTACACTCAACAGTGACATGCACATGCAGTGCAGACTTTGGAAAAGAAATTAAAACTACGTTTATGAGACTGCAGGAATAGCATCAAAAGTCTCTTTTGCATATATTTGTACGTTGTTCCGGTTATTCTGTATTTCTGTAGCGTATGGGGTCAGTCGATTCAGTCCTATGCTCCTGCTGCAACTACATTAGCCATCATTCTAACCTTTATGTTAACCTCCACGTACTTAAATAAACAAAAAAAAGGGCAGAAATAATGTTATCTTGTTGTAACTTTTGTTTAGTTCCCTCTTAAACTTTACCAGATTTTTAATACCCCTAAACTTGAAATTACGAAGCCTAAGATAAGTAGTAGTAATAGAATTATGTATGATAGCTAAGAGAATCCAACAGGTTAATAATTAACCTATTAGATTGTGTAATCAAACAGATTACTTAACTAAGCATTTGCTAACATATATATTAACGTGGTTAGCAATAGCTAAAGAAACATGGACAATGTTGTTGATCATCATTTATTTTTGTCAAGTAAATATTATTGAGTTGGTTTTATCGGGTAAATGGGATAATATCTTAACTTATAAAAGAATAAAAATATTATTTGGTGAAAGAAATATTTATCAAGTAAATATTATTAATTGTACGCAGAGTTTATTTAAGAAATAAAGGAAGTCTTTGAGAAAATTCGTAAGTTGGATGATCATTTGAGAAATTCGAAATTTGTTTGGACTAAGTTGATAGACCAAAAAATAGCAGGAAGTGCAAAAATTTCACTATGAGTTACCATTAAATCAACTTTTTCCCACAATATTCTTATTAAATCTAACAACTAGAGTTTGATAAATATTTGACGAGATTAAACGGGTTTTTTCTTCTGTTGAAAAACTCAAGACATAATTTTCTCCACATGATAATAGACAATGTATAATTCAATTTCTAAATACATGGGAGAATCAGATGATGGAGGAATTAAGGCATGACTCTGACCTGTATATATATCAAAAATCATAATTACACGGAGGAGCACAGAGACCTTGGCCTCCAGAACAGTGAGGTCGGTGATTGGACTCACCCTATGATACATGATTGAACAAAGTAAATTAGAATGGGTAAGAAGAAGGTTGTGCTTCCTCCGGGAGTTTGTAGCTAACACACATGGATGCTATGTACAAAAAGGTGCTAGAGAAGAGCTTATTGCTAGGTGATGTCATTGATAACAAACTTGTTCTTCTTCTGTCTGAATCTGAAGTTAGGTATCCCATCACCTTCTAACTGCATTGAAGCTCTAACATTCAATGGTAATGATACAGCCTCGTTGAAGATAGAAACAGTTTTGGATTCTTCACCCAAGTTAGCAAGCTTGTCAGCAGAGTTGTTTCCTTCCCTCAAGGTGTGACAAAAGACAAAGTTACGATCCTTGGTCATGGTTTGAATCTGCTCAATAATATCATTGAATCTCCATGGTGGTTTCCTGATTCTTTTGATCAAGTTGAGAACAATCGCTGAGTCAGATTCGACTATAATATTTGTGAGGCCCTTTGTAATACACATTTTGATTCCTCGCCTCATAGCTTTAACTTCTGCAATATTGCAATTACAATCTCCATAGAATTCTGCAAAAGCACCAATCAACACACCATTGTGATCTCTGATAAGACCACCACCACCAGCCGAGCCTGGATTACCCTTGATGCAACCATCAGTATTGAGTTTAAACCAGCGTGTTGGAGGTTTATGCTAATAAACGATCTGACAATGAATAGTAGGGGAGAGCTTCTCAATTTTACTGTAAGTATCAAGCCACTTGTTTGTCAATTGCAAATCTGGGAAACTCGTATGGATAAGCATATTTATCATCTTGATCACTTGCTGGATGATGAAGCGATGTGACATGTGCTTTTCATCAAACCTAGCCAAGCATTTGTTCTTCTAAATTTGCCGGCATATGATTGAAGGTAGGCATTGAAGCACTGCCTTATGGACTTCATTTTTGGGCTTAGTCAACCACCACCTCATAACTCTCTGTCTTACCTGGCCTTGGACCAACCTAATACTACAAGAGTTACAGAAGAAGGACCATACTAAGTTAGCATTATGGCTCTCACTAAGGAGGTGGTCAGTGGATTCTTCATAATGGTCAGTGAAGCAACAACTACATATGGAGGCAATATTCACCCCATATCTTTTAATAGAAACATCAGTTGCCACCTTATCCAACAAGACTCTCGACATAAAAAATGAGACTTTAAAAGGAATCTTTTTATGCCAAATAGTCATACCTGTAAGAGTAATTCCTTTCTTAGATCTCAGTGTGTGCCATGCAGATTTACAAGAAAATTCCTCTGACGGATCCGTGGTCCAAATGGGTTTGTCTTCTCTATTGCTGTTGAAAGGGATGGTTTTGATAGAATTGACTACATGCAAAGGGAGAATTCTCATCAATTTACTCTGATTCCAATCATCGTGAAGGTAGAACTCCTTTACCATAATTCTTTTAGGAGTCCTGCTATTTTGAACCAGATAAGCTAGAGGTCCAAAGTCGGTTCAAGAGTCCCACCATAATGATATTTCCCCCCTTCCAAGCCTCCATGAATTATAAGATTCCATCTTGTCTTTTATGTCCATCATTCTTCTCCAAGTATCAGATTGGCCGGGAACTTTCTTTCATGCAACATGATGAAACCTTTTACAATACTTAGCTTCGAGAAAGTCTTTAAGAAGAGAATTTTGAGTTCTGAATTTTCACCATAACTTAGCAGAGAAGGCATCACATGTGTCTATGAAAGATTTGAAGCTAACTCCCCCTTCCTCGATTGGAAAACACATGTCTTTCCAAGCAATCCAGTGCTTCTTTTTCTTGTTACCATCCATACCCCAGAAGAAGTTGGAGATGATCTTCTCAATCTGGTAGAAATTCGTCTTAGGAGGGTGAACTGCTAAAAGGATATGGAGTGGGATAGTGTTACGACCCAAAATTCAACTAGTCGTGATGGCACCTAACCCAACCCGTTAGGTAAGCCAATTACTAACTATCCGACTCCAATAATAATTATTAAAGCAATTTAAGTAAATAAAGATCTTAATCTTATACATCCCCCAAGAACTGGTAGTATAAATCATGAGCTTCTAAGAATAGAGTATACAAAGCGGAAATGAAATAAATACATAGTGTATTTGAATAGTACTTCTTGTTACCATCCATACCCCAGAAGAAGTTGGAGATGATCTTCTCAATCTGGTAGAAATTCGTCTTAGGAGGGTGAACTGCTGAAAGGATATGGAGTGGGATAATGTCACGACCCAAAAATCCAACTAGTCGTGATGGCACCTAACCCAACCCGTTAGGTAAGTCAATTACCAACTATCCGACTCCAATAATAATTATTAAAGCAATTTAAGTAAATAAAGATCTTAATCTTATACATCCCCCAAGAACTAGTAGTACAAATCATGAGCTTCTAAGAATAAAGTATACAAAGCGAAAATGAAATAAATACATAGTCTGTTTGAATAGTCCATAAACAGAGTTTTTATAAATCTAAGGCTACCATGAACAAGAGGCAGCTACAACAGGGACGCATGTACATCTTCAAATCCCGCAACCATCGAGCACAGCAACAACAGCAGCCAACATTTGCACGTAATATGCAGAAGTGTAGTATCAGTACAACTGACCCCATGTACTGAGTAAGTAACAAACCTAGCCTTAGGTTGAAAGTAGTGACGAGCTTCTACCAAGGTCGGGTCCAAAACCACTAATCCACAACAGTCCATAATAACATAAAGCAAATAATACCAGAAGTAACTCAGAGATAAAATGCTCAGTCAAATCATGATTTCAACAATAATAGTTCTTCCTTTCAAGTACATCAATGAAAACCCAAATCGTTTACCGAAATTACCAAAAATATAAATAAGTTTGAAAGCAGTAATTTTTCAAAATCCTTTCAATAATAAATAAAAATGTCTCATCTTCTTTCTAGATAACCAGTGTAAAACAAATGCATCACAATGCCCATCTGTCAACATGTGTGAGAAATCATGAATAATGTGATACCGTACAGCATGAGGAAAACACATCTCTATACATATATGTCATATGTGCATGTTAATGCAATGTATCTCAGAGACTGTACTCATGTACTCACACTCTCAGAGAACTCAATCTCACTGTCTCGCATTCTCTCTCACTATGCTCAGCATACTCAATCACTTAGCACTATACAATACCTGTTGCGGCGTGCAGCCCGATCCCTGTTTATAGTCGACTCATGAGGGGCTCCTACAACCCAAGCGCTATATTGTTACGGCGTGCAGCCCGATCCAACACTGCTGCGACGTGCAGCCCGATCCATATATTACTGCGGCGTGCAGCCCGATCCAATATCATGGCCCGAAGGCTTGTTGCGGCGTGCAACCCGATCCAATATTTACTGCGGCGTACAGCCCGATCCATCATATCTCACAATTAGGCTTTCGGCCTCACTCAGTCATTAATTTCTCCAGTCTCTCTCTCTCATGGGCTCACAATGTCATGAAAATGTAAAATAGCCCAAAAATGATGATATGATGTATCCATAAATAACAACAGAGACTGAGATGTGATATGCACTGAAATGAATATGACTGAGTATGAATTTTCAATTTAAAATAAATAATTCACAACAATATGACCTTTGTGGGTCCCAATAATACTGGCACATAGCCTCAACATGATTTTCAATATACTTTTCAGCTCAATTTCATTAACACATAAAACCTCATGAAAAATGCCAAGATTATTTACTATACAATCACAGAAACAACTATGTCACAATTTCTATAGATTAATGTGAAAAACTGGTTCACAAAATCACTAGCTAATCAACAAGAATAAGAACTAACCTGTAAAATATAACTTAAGCAGGCCGGACATTTGTAGACTCTATAAATTCGTTCAGTAAATCCCTGTAAAATTTAACTAGAGATGACAAGAGCTTTGATAAGAAAAATTAAACCATGGGCCATAATTAAGGATTTTTACCTAACAAGATTATACAGGTCCTCAATGATCTCTTTCCAGCAAGTCTGTGCAGAAATCAGCCCTTTGTATTTTGTAATCCCGGGCCAATTCATTGAAGCGACCACCTGTAAAAAAATTATTTTTGATGCATAGTGTGGAAGATCATCTATCACAAGTAATTTAAAATTTAGAGATGTGATTAATAGACTTCAACATACTGCAGCTATGGATAATTTTCCTTCGCCCAGATGCGTCACATCAGCACCAAATACGATTATTGGTTTATCATATATGTGAGCTATTTCTCTCTCAAGTGGTTTTACCAAGCTGTTGCTTCCACCAACCTAAAATGAAATTGAATACCAAAAGATAGTTAAAATAAGTAGAATCTTCCTTTATAAACATAGGAACAACGTAACTAGCAAGTGTATCCATGATTAACCGATGATCCAAAACGCATACGCAAGTATACGTGGTCTACGAGTAATAAAGTGATAAGTAGAGTATCGTTCCTACGAGCACTTGTGATTAACTATCAACCAACTCTTTTAATGGGTAAAATACAATACCCGAGCGGAGCAATATAACTACTATAATATTACAACTTAGTAGTGTCAAGAGACTACTACAATTTTGAAAGAAATAACACTCTTTATTTAAAACATCTCATTACAATATTACTCACACTCAATATTTATCTCACAAACTACAATCTGTGGATTACTCTCTCTAACTTATATTGCGTCTCTCTTATTTTGGTGTAATTGAAATGAAGAATCGAGACCTCTATTTATAGTAAGATATGTCATCCAACTACTACAAAGAAGATGGCTTGTTGTTGATTTAGTCCTATAATTTTTAAACAAAGTGAGACACCTCCCATTTTTTTCTTCAACAAAGTTAGGCACTTATCCCATGTTTTCTTCAACAAAGTTGTCAACAAAGTTAGGCACCTCCCATCCCATTTTTCTTCATTTCTTTTTTGTTTTCTTTAATATGAGCTCCACAAATCTCTCCCTTAATTTTGATTTTTCTTTTTCATTCCAAGACTTGATCTCAATCTCTGAAAATACTTAAACTTAAGAGGCTTTGTAAAGATATCTGCAGCCTGATCATGAGACTTCACATATTTGAGCTTGACTTCCTTCTTGGCAATGCACTCTCTGATGAAATGATATTTTGTATCTATATGCTTGCTTCGATCATGATACATCGGATTCTTGGCGAGTGCCTGTGCAGATTTGTTATCAATACAAATCTCTATAGTTTCAATTTGTGGCAAATTGAGCTCCTTCAATAATCTTCTTAGCCAAATAGCATGACATGTACATGATGTTGTTGCTATATATTCGGCTTCACAAGTCGAGAGAGTAACTATGGACTGTTTTTTTGAACACCAAGAAATAACAGAATCACCCAAGAAAAACACAAAGTCAGTTGTGCTTTTTCTATCATCAATATCTCTCGCATAATCACTATCACAAAATCCCATAAGGTTGAAATCATTAGAAGAAGAATAAAATAACCCAAAGTCGATCGTACCTTTTAAGTAACGAAGAATTCTTCTAGTGACCTTCAAGTGAGTGGAGGTAGGAGCTTCCATGAAGCGACTTACTACTCCAACCGCAAAGAGTATATCTGGCCTGGTACAAGTCAAGTACCTCAAACTTCTCACAAGACTTTTGAAAAATGTGGGATCCACTTTTTCTCTTTCATCAAACTTGGGCAATTTTGTTCCACTCTCCATCGGTATGTTCACGGGGTTGCAATCGAGCATGTTGAACTTCTTCAATATCTCTTTTGTATAGCTTTCTTGAGAGATAAAAATCTCATCCTCCATCTGCTTCACTTATAGGCCGAAGTAGTATGACATGAGCCCTACGTCTGTCATCTCGAACTCACGAGACATATCTTTCTTAAAAGCTTCAAACAAACTTGGGTTATTACCCGTGAAAATAAGATCATCAACATAAAGACAAACAAGTAAGATATCTCTATTAGTATGAACTTTAAGATAAAGAGCATATTCATGGAGACAACGAGTAAACCCATTGTCTTGAAAATACTTGTCGATGCAACTATT
>AWOL01S0044393.1:0-19646 GCA_000715115.1 Nicotiana otophora | reverse complement strand
CCAATACTCAAAATACTCTCCTCCCCCGACTTTGTATTTATAGGCCCAGATTTCTAGGTTTCGGACGCGGCCTTGGATTCTATGGAAGCACTTCACTTCCAGCCATTCTTTCGGACGCAGCCCCGGATGCTCCACACCCGCAGACTCTTCTGCCAGCCTTTGGTAATTTGGTCATAACTTCTTGTAGGAATGTCTAAATGACAAACGTTTTGAAGCGTTAAAAACTAGACTCGAAGATCTTTCATTTGATAGGTTTTCCATCACACATATATATATATATATATATATATATATTGTATATATGCTCGTTCAAAGTTTGGTCTTGTGCGTACTTATTTGGAACTTTAGTCTATCATGTAGTTTCCAACTTGACTTGGACCTAGGGCTATACTAAGACCCCACATCACTTATAATATGACTCGTAGACTTATTATCATATCCAATTGATATCCATCATATTAATATTCCTCGTCTGCACACAAAATAATATAATTATCACACATCAACTTTCTTAATAACACTTAAGTACTTCAAAATATTTTGGGGTGCTACACTTCTACCTGGAAATATGAGCTGGATCCCCCTAGGCAAAAAGGTTCTACCTGGGTTAAGCTACGTAAAACATCCTGAGCGAAGAGTACCTCTACCCGTAAATATGAGCTGGATCTCCCTAGGCAAAAAGGTTCTTCCTGGGTTAAGCTACGTAAAACAGCCTAAGCGAAGAGTACTTCTACCCAGAAATATGATCTGGATCCCCCTAGGAGAAAAGGTTCTACCTGGGTTAAGCTACGTAAACCAGCCTGAGCAAAAAGTACTTCTACCCGAAAATATGAGCTGGATCCCCCTAGGCGAAAAGGTTCTACTTGGGTTAAGCCATGAAAGTGGTCTATATGAACAATAGTGATGCATGCTAAAAATAAAAGAAAATTGAGATTTTGCGGAAACTTACCTTTGGTGACATTCGTCCTTTAAAAATCGCCATTCTGCACTGCTTTGTTCCTGCTTCAAACAAAGAAAAATTGTGAGTTTTAAAAGTGGTGGTCGGTTCGTGGCCATGATGTCTTTGGCAGCTTGGCTTTGTGCCCATTCGCTTCTGGAAGATCGACTGCATTGGTAGTTGAATACACTGCTGGTAGACTCTGTTGTTGCTTTCAAGAGACTTTTGCTCTCTGTACCAACCCCGATTGTGTTTGTGGCTCAATCCGCCTTATCCCAAAAGGAACACATCTTTTTTTAAAACTATTTTTCTGATATCTTGCATGACTTTTATTTTAAAGCAATTTGTCTATCAGAGCGAATCACAACTGGATATGTGCCTTTGCATGATGTGCATATACCATAGTCTTTGTTCAATACTACAGGAAATCCATGATTAATCTTGCGGTCTTTTCTTTGCTTGCTTTTGACAAGTAGGCCAACATGAGTATTTTTGGGAGGAACCTTTGTATTGTACGAATCCTTAAGATATGTCGATTGTAACAACAAAGTGCATGTTGTTCCCTAGACAGTGTTATCTTGAACGTTCTAGCCAGAATTTGCTTTGTGCAACTAAAAAGCTGGTAGAAGATTTTGAAATCCTTTCTTGCTTGTTTTGATGAGGACTGACTCAAAAGCAAAAAGACAAAGCTATGCACAAATAGAAGGATGCAATTTTTAACAAGAGATTAGGGAAGGAAAGAAAGGGCTTATGTGAGTGTGGTAGCCAGCCTTAGTGATCATGACATGCATTTTTGGACTTAATGACCTGATCTTTCAAACCAATCTAACCTTTCCTCTTGTCATTCCTTCGAGCTTTGAAACGGAACATCTTTGTGCCAATTATTTTGCATCAGACTCGCGACTCACCTTCGACTAGTGGTGCCCCGAGGGATTTTCACCAACAAGTCTCTCTCATTTATTTATCTCTACTTACCGTCACCTTAAAGTGCCCGTGAAGGTTTTCACTAGTAATGCTCTTTTTTTTTTGCTTTCTTGCGTGAGCAACTTGATAGTGTTCTATGTCGTATGACAATTGTTGTTCATTGCATGCTTCTCTTGGCATTCTTGAAGGTTTATCAGGATGTCTTTATTTGGAAGGCTTTTGGATATGGTTAGAAAGAAAGGACGGTATAAAGTCTTAAAATAGACTCTATATGATGGGTTGTACATTTATAACTCTTAGGATCGACTCTCTAAAAAAAAACTAAAACAAACTCATGCCTTAGTTTTAGATATTGGAATTTTTGTTTGGACTGAACCCTAGTATAGAGTTGCCTACGTATCTTTAAAGGAATCAAGTCAAAGATAGTTTAAACATTTGACCTAACTATTTCTTTTTTCATCTTCTTTTTTTTTTCTTTTTCATTTTCATTTTTTTAGGGGTAAAATGCCCCAGCTCTTATGTTCTAGGGGCATGGACCTTAGACTATTTTTTCGGACTTTCAAAGATTATAACATAGGCTCAAAAGGGGTAACAAGTGGTATAAAGTATTTGGGTAGCAGAAAAAAGGGCGTCCTAGCCTCGAGAACGCCAAACATATTATCTATTCACAA
The DNA here is from genome assembly GCA_000715115.1 of Nicotiana otophora. Taxonomy (NCBI): domain Eukaryota; kingdom Viridiplantae; phylum Streptophyta; class Magnoliopsida; order Solanales; family Solanaceae; genus Nicotiana; species Nicotiana otophora. The sequence continues at coordinate 17,114 of AWOL01S0044393.1, read as the reverse complement.
TCATGACATTGATAAACATGTTGTCTTCTATGTCTTGTCCAGCGTAAAGCTGTATGGGCAATAATTTCCTCGCAGGGAATGACCCTTATCAATATAGGTGACCTTTCTTTCTTGATATGGAAATGTGCATTTCGATACTGATTGATTAGTTTCAAATTATCTGTCTTGCACCTTCTTTTGAAAAACACTTTCTATCTTTTAGTGCTAAACAGACTTCAACACATCTGATCATCCTTAAGCCCAATCTTCACAATAATTTATAGGTAGAGATCCTTAACCTCCATGGGTATGACTGCTTTGGTTCCACATATAATGGGCTTATACTTATTTTCGAAGTGTTTCAACTCTTTATTCATCTTCAAAAGTGTCTCTTTCTTTTAGTTATCAAATTCAAGACTTGATCAATTTTCTAAAATCTGGACGAAAATTTCGCATGCATGTCATGTCACTAGAACTAGCGAAAAAAGAACTATGCACAAAATGGACACAACACGACTGACTATATTTTATTGACTAAAGAATGGAAGGGTCCGATAACACAAAAAGAAGAAGAAAAGACGATAAAATAAGCTACCATGACTCCTGCGCGACTGAAAAAGGAGTGCATTTTCAGTTACTAAGCGACATCTTAGCCATGAACTTGCACATCAGCATTCCACGGCATTCAATAATTTTGATTGCTTTAGAATCAACATTCAAATTTCGATTTTTTGAGCAAACCGTTCCCAATATCGGCTATCGGATTTCAAGACTGGCGGCACGAGAAATTTCATAGCAACCAATTTGCCAAAAGACTTGGAAGAATTCTCATGTCTCCCTATCATCACATATCGTCTCACAACAAGCATGTCCTGTTGCTGAAACCTGATAAGAGTCGACCAACATTTGCTTATATTTTTCACCACCAAACTGTATACTTGACTTTTCGTGACCATAGTTGGATCAACAATAGTGGTGCTTATTCCCTTGGTTGAGAAGATGATAGTGTGATTCTGGATTGTTTTCATGATTCACCATTGCAAACCAACAAACCGACCACCTTTAACTAACTTTTATTTCAAAACAACAAGCACTTTAGAATGAACACACTCTTCTTCTCTTTCTTTTTTTTCTTTTCTTTTTTCTTTTTTTCCACTTTTTTTTCAAAAGCATTCGATCGAACCCGATATGGTTTACCTATGTATCATGTGGGAATATGAATCAGATCTTGCGTAGTTTGGAAAGATCGGGAATAAAGTAAATAAACTAACTCTTGCTCTTATACAATTCACACCATGATAACTCTTAACAAGGAGAATAGTTTTTTTGAAGATATTCTTTTTTGGAATTGTTGAAAGCAAAACTTCTAAAAAAGAAAGAAAAAATATATATTTTTATTGGATTTCGATTTTGTTTTTTGTTTTTGTTTTGGAATTGTTGAAAGAAAGACTTCTAAAGAAGAAAGAAAATATTTTTGGATTTTGAATTTTTGTCTTTGAATTTTCGAAAATATTTTTGGATTTTGAATTTTTGTCTTTGAATTTTCGAAAATATTTTTGGATTTTGAGTTTTCTTTTTAATTTTCGAAAGAAAAAATTCTGAAGAAGAATAAAAATTCTGGAATTCAATTTTTTTTTGTTTTATTGTTCTTTTTTTGATTTTCTGGATTTGATGTCTCAAAAAACTTCAGACCCGCGTGGTTCGTAAAAATCGACTATGTTCTCTTTTGATTTATGAAAATTAATCCTTAAAATCATAGAACTAGACCACATCGTCCCTTTTTTTTGTTTTTTTTAACGGACATTTGTACAAAAATCGAAGAATTTCTCTCTTGTTCATTCAACTAATTTATCCTAAAGTCGGTCAACATACAAGCCTCCCAAATAATATAACAGATAGCACATAACATAAACATATTGGTCTCAACAAGGTACATGTCCTAAAATAGAACCCGACCCCTGTACCGAGCGTTGCTAAGTCAAATGCACATGATGCAAATAAAGCGAACCCACTAGGGATATCCGGCATGAGGTTTGTTCTTCTAGGTTTACATCCTAATGGAGAAGGTATCTAGACAGGCTTACTCGAGCGGACAACTCTTTCACGACCCAAAATCCATTATAGGCCGCGATGGCGCCTAACACCGTTGTCAGGCAAGCCAACGATGATTTACCAATTTGATTACTCATTTTATTACTTTCGAAATCATAAATTTTAATAAGGAAAGAGTTTTACACTTCTAAATCCACGGGAACATACAACATTTGTAGTTTATAAAAGATTGAAAGGTGTTAATAATATACGAAACCATAAGCATCAACTAGTATAACCCCAAAATCCGGTGTCACAAGTGCATGAGCATTTTCTAAGGAGTACAATAATAATACAATATCTGTCCAGAATGTAAATAAGACAGAATAAAATAAATAGTATGATGTAGACTCGGTGTACTGCGATGCGTAGCATGGATTGCAGCTCACATAAAGTATCCTCAACAGATGCACCTACGCACCAAGATTGATCACCAAATGATCCTGTCAGATCCTGCACATTTAGTGCAGCATGAGTACGTAAATCAACGCGTACCCAGTAAGTATCTAGCCTAATCTCGGAGAAGTAGTGACGGGGGGTCGACATTCACACTTACAAGAGGTCCAATAAAATAATATAATAATTCATAACATATATGAAGTGCAAAGCGATATTGGGGTAAATCTGTAAATTTCATAATCTTTCAAATATTTACTTTAAGTATGAATTTCAGAATGTTGTATTCTACCTTAACAACTCAAAAAATGACAAGTGCCAATATCAAATAAATAAGGAATACCATATACAATGCCGAGCATCAGTGGAAAGATTATCTCGTGAGTATTCGGACTACTAGCGATATAGCGCACGATTCTGCTGAGGTCGTTCGGCTCGATCCAGAATGATGTGTACATTGTTGAGGGTCGAGCGGCACAAATCATAGATGCATATATTATACTGCCGAGGCGTTCGGCTCGCTCCACTAGAAAGGAAGGAAGTTACCGAATTACGAGACACGTACTTACAATACAGTAAATGAGCACAAAATGAATATAATCTTTACCATTTCTCAAATAACTCGCCCACAACTCAAAGTGTTAAGGCTCGACCTAGTATACATATATTTATTTCTAAATCAAATTCAGTTATAACTTTAATTAATTAAGCGGACAGAACAAGTTCAAATAATTCAATTATTACATGATAAAATCCGAGTCTACTTAGACATAAACATGCTTTAGCTACATACGAACTCTCGTTACCTCGTGCGTACGTAGCACCTATAACTAGTTGCACATAACAATAAATATCACCTAGGGGATAGTTTACCCCTCACAAGGTTAGACATGAGACGTACCTCGCTCCGAAGTTCCATGACCGGCTCCAACGCCTCTCAAACACCTCAAACCGATGTCCGTCTCTATAAAACTAGTCAAACAAATGAGCAAATACATAAATATATACTCTATTACCCATAATTAATCAATTCATAACAATCTCCAACTCCGCTCTAAAAGTCAATAAAGTCAACCCTCGGGCCCACGTGCCCGGATTCCAAAAATTTTCGAAAATAAACTTTACCCATAACACCACGAACTCAAATATACAATTTATTCGTAATTCCACTTCCAGAATCATAGTGAAAATCCAAAACTATCAATTCTAGGTCTTCCTCTTAAAATCCCACAATTTTCATAAATTTCTATGTAAAAGTCCGTATATAATCCAAGTAATTAACTTACAATATGAAGAAATCTCTTACCTTCCGGTTGATGATAAAAATGGTGCTCCAAAATTTACTCCCAAAGTCGGCTCCCATGAATAAATGGAGTGAAAAATGAGCAAGGACCCGTCTTAAAACAAATTTTGCCTAGTGCTGCTTCGCATCTGTGGACATAGCTTGCGCACCTGCGGTCTCGCTTTTGTGAGACAAAACTCGCTCCTGCGGAAGTCTCTAGCCAGCAGCCCATAGCACCCGCAGAAGGCATTTCGCATATGCGATGTCGCTTTTGCAACAAAACGGTCGCTTCTGCGAAGCCATGCCCATCTGGCTCTGTCCGCTCATGCGGTCGCATCTGCGATCACGCAGGTGCGGGAAAATCATTGCACCTGAGACCACTGCCATTCCTTCCAAAATTCGCTTCTGCGAACGCTGCTTCTCTTATGCGATTGCGCATCTGCGATCAACTTCATCGCAGATGCGATGACACCAGTGGCTGCCCAAAACCAACTTTTACAACAATTTCCAAACAATCTGTTAACTACCCGGAATCCACCCGGGGCCTGCTGGACCTCAACCAAATATACCAATACGTCCTAAAATACGGTAGGAACTTAGGCGAGGCTTTAAACCACGTCGAATCACATCGAAATTATGAATCGCGCCTCGAATCGAATTATGAGTTTTCAAATCTTTCAACTTCTATAATTTGCGCTGAAACATATCAAATCAATCCGGAATGACTTCAAATTTTGCGTACAAGTCACAAATCACGATACGAACCTATTCCAAGGCTCGGAACCCCAAACGGACATCGATAACATAAAATCCACTTCAAGCCAAACTTAGGAAATTCTAAAACCTTCAAAATGCCAACTTTCCACAATAAGCCCCGAAATGCTCCCAGGCGACCCGATACCCAACCCGAATATACGCCTAAGTCCAAAATCACCATACGAACCTATTGGAACCTTCAAATCCCGATTCTGAGGTCATTTACTCAAAAGTCAAACCTTAGTCAATTCTTCCAACTTAAAGCTTCCGAAATTAGAATTTTTCTTTCCAAATTAACTCCGAACTTCCCGAAATTCAATTCCGATCACACGTACATGTCATAAAATATGAATTCAAGCTACTCAAGGTCTTAAACCACTGAACGGCGCGCTAGAGCTCAAAATGACCGGTCGAGTCGTTACATTCTCCCCCACTTAAACATACGTTTGTCCTCGAACGTGCTAGGGACTGCTTCGGAGTTGTCCAAAATCACTGTTTAATACCTCGTACACCTACCCGTGCCACCACAACCCAGTTGAGCACATTAGCTCAAGCCAGACTGAAGATCCTCCATATAACCTTAGCTAACAAGCTTTAGAACCAAATTCCAATTTCCGAATTTCTTTACAAGACCTGATTCTAACACACAAACACTTTATCAATCACCACACACTGTACCGAAACATGATGATGCACCTATGTTGAAATCTCACCCTGCAACACATAAGTCGGTTGCCCATAATAACATCCTACGAGCATAATAGCTGGAATTTCACGAATCTGATGCCCGCAATACACCTCATGATGCATATTAGTCATGTTCCAACCCTCGAATTACTGTCACAATGGCAGAGATGTGTATAAACTAATAACCACCTGTCGAATCAATAAATCATGGAGTCCCTCCTCCTGGCAAGGACCATTACCTCATTCTGAACTGAATAATGATATTTGCTCTTTAATATACCCTACATAACTCTGATCGCACTTATCCCAGTTCCAATAACCTCGTTTCACCCAGTCCAAGTTGCTCAGGCAATAAGCTATCTCAGACACTGCCAAAATCCTCATATGACGCCCACAATGCGCCAATAAGCTACAAACTCGAATGTGATACCTAAGGAAAAATGAACTCTGGAAAAGGACTACCAGCCCGCGTAACGAATAAAACGGCCGAATAGATACCATGAACCTATCTCAGGGATGAAAAACAAAGCACAAAAAATAAGTGTAAAAAACTATGCTCAACATCTCACTGTTGCGGCGCGCAACCCGATTCAACATGGCACTGTTGCAGCGTGCAACCCGATCCAAATATGATAATGTTGCGGCGTGCAGCCCGATCCACACAACATGCCCGTGGTGATGTGCCACCTGATTCAAAATAATATACCTGTGGCGGCGTGCCACCCGATCCGCAAATAACAATTAAGAAGAAAACACACGTCAAGCCGTAACGCTTATACTTACGAAATGCCCGAATATTAACCACAAGTATACCAAGTACACAATACAAATCCTGGGGAGACGGATGGTGTCATACGCTACGAAACCCAAGCACAACTAAAGTGCGATATATGACCTACATCTCGAAAGCTATCCTGCTCATATAACACCACAAGCTACACGGGACCTGAACACATGTGCGAATAATCAAGCCGTCTCACAACCCATATGGAACAATAGAGATTACACGGAATAGTTGACGACGAGAATAACATCCAATGCCCGACGACTCCTCCGTAAGGAATGCTATGACGAATGAACACATCCGACCTGACGTAGAGCACACATTCACATTAGAGCAACCAACAGACCTCAAACCGCTTATGATCATACCATACTGAGCCAATAACCTTTCAAGGATCCACAATGGTCTTATTCATGACACCCACGAGCAGTCGTCCACTTCGGACCAAACTCCCACAGTTCACAACCAAAGGAATAGAGCGCCTTCTAGGCATAAACTCTCGCATTAACGATATTACAAAAAATTCCCGTACTTGGTTTCAATCTTTAGCAATCAAGTGACTAACATGCCAAACTTATACAAATCTCCACGACCTTCCGCCAAGGTAGAAAAGTCCGCACATCCATACCACCAACCATTCTAATTTTGTAAAGAAAATCAAGAATACACAAAGCCTCTTACATATAACGCCGTTCTCAGGTGACACTAAATAATATGCCAGCTTACTTCACCTATCATGCCGCTACGCGAGAATACTAGAATCCATCATAACCCCTGAACTACTAGTAGAATAAACACTTCATTGGTTAGAAACCTTTCACTTAGCTCATTTCAGAAGAACCAATGCAACACGCAACTGAATTCCCCAACGCAGACAATACAAACCTCAAGTCGTGGTATAAACCGTCATGACTCTTCCGGAATCCATTTACATAACAAGGCCATTTGAATCAAATACCTCCCAAATCAATCAAGTTGTGGTGGTTGTCAAGCTCGTACGTACAACCATAAATCCCATGTATAAATTCACACGCTGAAGGAACCGATCATTGCCACAATCATATTGATTCAACCATTACTAACCGACCCAACTTCCTCCAGTTCACTCTCGACTTGCCTTAGAAATAATAATAGCTCTATTAAAAAATGTAACGAACCAAATCCACACTCATCCCGAGTGACCCGCATCACAGGACCATATCGTCTCAATACTCATGAACCATCCCATACCCTCTTTATGCGCACAATAGCATCTCCAACTGGTACACCCTTTCTGCAAGACCTTCCGCGAATCCAAAACTATTTCTTTCTTTCCTCCAATACTGCACCGCATACCCGATGATAACATAGAACATTCCAAGTCATGTTCGTAATCCACTGCGAAAACTCGATCCTTAACCACACAATGAACCCAAAATCCTTAGGCACTGCACTTTAATTCTTGAACCCACTAGGACCGTTGTTGAGAGTCACTCACTCTGACCTGGTCCCAAATATAACCAAACTCCAATGCTCTGCTAGCACATGAACACCCTCTCAAAGAAGCAACCGGCTGAATTCTTTTCCTTGTACATCACACCCCCACAAGAAGCATAAACCCCGAGTCTTCCCCAAAACCTGAACATAAATCGATAAAGCCAAATATAGCACACGTCCATCAAGTTCTTTGACCGAATTACCCCTGATGTTTTTATTTTCTTAGTCATAATAACCCACCAATGCACCGATAACTAGAAATCGCACCAGCAGACAACCACGCGATCCAATCGTAGACGGTGGGGCTCCCCCACTTAGCTTTAAGCTACAATCACATAAATCTAGAACCCACAAATATTTCTTCTTCTCAATTACTATGATCTCGCACCGTCAACCCGCCAAATTTCTTGTTGTTTCTTATTAAACTTTTCATGAACATTCCGAATTATCAACCATAATTCCCGATGGATAGTAAGTAGAACTCTTCGTAGAAACTTCATCAAAATCACGCAACCGCCAACTTGCTCACAAGAGATAGCCCACCTGTGGGATTCCATACCAACATCTTCCAACGATGCTGCATGGGGTACAACCACCACGAAATCAGTAAACCCTCCTGAGCCCATGCTCGCCCACCAGTTGTACAAGTCTGTTCATTCCCCATTAACATCAACTAAAAGTCCGACAATACATTCCAAACTTAAAGTCGCGTTGCATCCGAAACGATAATCAAATCTTCATACCCCTCTTCATTTCAAGCAAACTTCTTTCTGCCATATTCAATCTTCCTCCGTACAGTAGCCACCATTTCAAATAAGGTCCATAGACCTAGTCACTTTACATCATGACCCCTAAATCGCTCAAAACTTTATCAAGTCATGTGGCTAACTTGTCACATAATCCATATGCTATACTACCATTCCCACTTCGGTTAAACCATCTCCTTTCAGCAACTTCTCGACCTCTGCTCTTCATACTTGACCTGCCAGTAATTCAACCACCGCGAGACACCTCCCGCCATGCCCTTCCTCATACTCCGCTGCCTAAATGTTGCATCAAATCAAAATCCATCTTTGTAGCACCTGAACCAATAAATTATTACTGATTCTAAGCCTCTTCGAAGATCATATTTCTCGAGCCATAAACATTAGAAATACAAATTCAATTTTTAAAACCGCTACACACCGCCATCTCTAACAACCACTTCTCAGGCACAATTTCACAATACCCTGCCCCGAAGGCAAAATTGAAGAAGACCATAACACTGGCGAACCTTAATGCGTTCCAACGGACGACGACACCACATCACAAATGATATTACACCATGCTCGAAAATATCAAGTCTCGTTACTCCATCAACCAAGGCCTGAACATCCATAGTCTGATTGCCTTTTCTCCGATGGAATTAAATGTTGAACCTCTAAATCATGCACCGAGAAATCCTACCTTCAAGTCATTCACTACCTCGACGCATAAACAAGCACCCTACCATTACACCAACACTGTGCGATAACAATGCATGAATATCATAGCAATCCGTGCATAACCACAAAACCATAGGAAATACAGATACTGACCTGAAACAAAAGGACATCCTTCTGTAAGGCGACGATAATAGCCTGCCCGAATACGCAGGAAAAAACATCCTGCACCACGCATGCAGTATCACTACAAATCCTCGATGCCCAAATGATAACAAGCGCCCCATTTCACGTAAGATTGAGTGGGAAGAAAATAAAGGCACAAGCCTCAGTGGAATCAAATTGCGCGATGAGGAATCAAGAAGGGAAGTACTCCTAACAGCCCTGTAGCCTCTCGAAGATAAGTACAGATGTCTCTGTACCGATCCGCAAAACTCTACTATACTTGCTCATGACTCGTGAGACCCCAAGTGAACCTAACGCTCTGATACCAAGTTGTCACGACCCAAAATATACTATAGGTCATGATGGGGCCCAACCCCACAGTCAGGTAAGCCAACGATGATTTATCCATTTAATTACTCATTTTATTACTTTCGAAATCATAGTTTTTAATAAGGAATGAGATTTACATTTCTAAATCCACGGGAATGTATAGCATTTGTAGTTTATAAAAGAATTGAAAGGCGTTAATGATGTACGAAACCATAATCACAAACTAGTATAACCCAAGACCCGGTGTCACAAGTGCATGAGCATTTTCTAAGGAGTTCAATAATAATACAACACGTGTCTAGAATGTAAGTAAGACAAGATAAAATAAATAATACGATGGAGACTCGGTAGACTGCGATGCGTAGCCTGGAATGCACCTCACATAAAGTCTCCTCAATAGGTGCACCTACGCGCTAAGATGATTACCAAATGAACCTGTCAGATCCTGCACCATTTAGTGTAGAAGTGCAGCATGAGCACGTAAATCAATGCGTACCCAGTAAGTATCTAGCCTAACCCCGGAGAAGTAGTGACGAGGGGTCGACATCGACACTTGCTAGAGGTCCAATAAAATAACATAATAATTCATAACAGATATGAAGTGCACAACGATAGTGGGGTAAATCTGTAAGTTACATAATCTTTCAAATATTTCTTTTGAAGTATGAATTTCTCGATCTTGTATTCTACCTTAACAGCTCAGAAAATGTCAAGTGCCAATATCAAATAACCATATATAATGTCGAGCATCAGTGGAAATATTATCTCGTGAATATTCGGAATACTAGCGATATAACGCACGATTCTGCCGAGGTCGTTCGGTCCGATCCAAAATAATGTGTACATTGCCGAGGGTCGAGCGGCACGAGCCACAGATGAATCTATTATACTGCCGAGGCGTTCGGCCAGCTCCACAAGAAAGGAAGAAAGTTACCGAATTACGATACACATGCTTACAATACAGTACATGAGCACAAATGGAATATAATCTTTATCGTTTCTCAAATGAATAGCCAACAACTCAAGGTGATAAGGCCCGACCTAGTATACATACATTTATTTATAAATCAATTTCAATTAGTTAAGCCATCATAATGAGTTCAAATAATTCAATTATTTCATAATAAGGTCCTAAGTCTACCCGTACATAAATATGCTTTAGCTACGTACGGAATCTCGTCATCTCGTGCGTACGTAACACCCACAACTAGTATCACATAATAATTACATCACCTAGGGGGTAATTTCTCCCTCACAAGGTTAGATAGGAGACTTACCTCGCTCCGAAGTTCCAAAACCCGCTCCAATGCCTCTCTAACTCTTCAATTCAAGACAACGATCCGTAATTGGTCAAACAATGTGCAACTCAATCAAAATATACTCCAATGCTTATAATTAATCAATTCATAACAATCCTCAACTCCGCTCTAAAAGTCAATAAAGTCAACCCTCGAGCCCACATGCCCGAATTCCGAAAAATTTCGAAGATAAATTTTACCCGTAACACCACGAACTCAAATATATAATTTATTCCTAATTCCACTTCCAAAATCATGGTGAAAATCCAAAACTATCAATTCTATGTCTTCCTCTTTAAATCCCACAATTTTCATAAATTTTCATGTAAACATCCGTATATAATCCAAGTAATTAACTTACAATGTGAAGAAATCGCTTACCTTCTAGTTGATGATGAAAATGGTGCTCCAAAATTACTCCCAAAGTCGACTCCCATGAATAAATGGAGTGAAAATGAGCAAGGACCCGTCTTAAAATAAATTCTGCCCAGCGTTGCTTCGCATCTACGGACATAGCTTGGCACCTGCGGTCTCGCTTTTGCGAGACAAAACTCGCTCCTGTGGAAGCCCCTGGCCAGCAGCCCATCGCACATGCGAAAGGCATTTCGCATCTGCGACAAAACGGTCGCTTCTGCGAAGCCATGCCCAGCTGCCTCTGTCCGCTCCTGTGCTCCAATGGTGGCATCTGCGATCACGTAGGTGTGGGAAAATCTTTGCACATGCGACCACTGCCAATCCTTCCAAAATTCGCTTCTGCGAACGCTGCTTCACTTATGCGATTGCGCATCTGCGATCAACTTCATCGCAGATGCGATGACACAAGTGGCTACCCAAAACTAGCATTTACAAAAATTTCCAAACAATCCGTTAACCACCCGGAATCCATCCGGGTCCCGCTGGACCTCAACCAAATATACCAATACGTCCTAAAATACGGTACGACCTTAGTCGAGGCTTCAAACCACGTCGAACCACATCGAAATTACGAATCGCGCCTCAAATCGAATTATGATTTTTTAAATCTTCCAACTTCTATAATTTACGCCGAAACGTATCAAATCAATCCGGAATGACTTCAAATTTTGCGTACAAGTCACAAATCATGATACAAACCTATTCCAAGGCTCGAAACCCCAAACAAACATCGATAATATAAAATTCACTTCTAACCAAACTTAGGAAATTCTAAAACCTTCAAAATGCCAACTTTCTACAATAAGCGCTGGAATGCTCTTGGGCGACCCGTTACCTAACCCGAATATACGCCTAAGTCCGAAATCATCATACGACGTATTGGAACCTTCAAATCCCGATTCCGAGGTCGTTTACTCAAAAGTCAAACCTTAGTCAATTCTTCCAAGTTAAAGCTTCCGAAATTAGAATTTTTCTTTCCAGATCAACTCCGAACTTCCCAAAATTCAATTTCGACTACGTGTACAGATCATAAAATACTGAACGACGTGCTAGAGCTCAAAACGACCGATCGGGTCGTTACAGTCATAAGTGAATTACCCCCAACTATAATGTTATAATTTATAGGTATTTTTAGTTTGATCAAGTCTTTACGATCTTATCCCTAGTAAATTTTGTAATTTCCAAAATACTCTTCCTAAAGCATAACTTAATATCTCTTGATTCTATTTCTGCACTTCTCTTTTTGTAAAATTGCATTTAAATTTATAATTTTTTTATAAATATCTTTGAAAATATTTCAATCATTTAACAAAAATGTGTTTATCAGTATCTTTTTACTTAATGTATTGCCTGCTTATTGTTAATTTTAACACTCATATTCAAATACGTAACTGCTAATTTATAAAATTAATTTTAACCGTAAAAATAATTTTCACCACTTGATAATTATCAACTACTTGTAATTGCTAATCTAAACGGATTCTTAAACGGCCAACACAGATAAAAACATACCTGCACCGGGTGTTTATACCCAATTTAGTTAAGTTAGCCATAAACAATAAACTAAAGTTTATTACGAGTCTCCTTTTTAAATAATAAAAAATTTAAAGATGGAGAGATCTAATAAGGCACCGTAATAAAATTTAGTGTTGCCGTCACATTTCTTTCTTTTATTTCCCTCAGTTTTTCTTCTAACACTGTTTTCACTCTTCATCGCTGAAACTTGTTGCTAAGGAGACAAGTTTTGCAAGTAAGCATATATATTACTTGTTGCTAAGGAGCAAGCAAAACTAATATTTTTATTTAATACATGAAAGTACCAAGAAAAAAAAGTAGTTTGCCTCCTCTTCTTCTTTTTCTTTTATCAATAAATCCTAATAAACTACATTTTTGTTTTGGGGTGTAACCTAAGGAATAATTTTTGAACAAATGAACGTCTACTAGTAGCTAAAAGACTTGAGTCATTCCCAGTTGGTTTCTCGTGTTTTCTTTAACTTACCGCGAGTTCAAATTGACGTTAACGCAAGGAACATAACAGAGAATGAGAGAATGTCAAGATTATTAAGTATTTTTATAATATTATTTAAAATCATGTGAAAAATATATGATAATTAATTATGGTTATGTACTAATAATTGCAGTTAAATAAAATGACATGTATCATTTATTTGTGGGTTGGGTATAAAAACCCGATGGGGTAAGTTTTTACCGCCAATACATGTTCAACTTCCAAGTATCATTCGTGTTTTTAACAGCAGTAATAATGTTAGTCTTGTATTTTTTTTTTTTTTAATTCTTATTATTATTTGAGTATTTTTTTTGATTTTTTTATTATTTGGTTGTTAGCTAGTTGTTTTGCTTCGATTTTTTAATACTGTATTGTTGCTGCGTTCATGTCACATCAGAGATGACATCTTTGTTATCCTATAAATCCTTCTGTAATGAATCTTACCACACAGACGTGGAGAGATACATTTGTGCTTAGTCAAATATCTCCAAGCTTTGAGGTCAGTTTCTCCTTTTTTCCATTGACGATAATAAAACAATAGGAAAAATGGGCAAGCTTTATATTTGCAAATATTGAAACTTCTTATTTGTAAACTAATATTTACAGATTAGTTTTGTCGAATGTTTTAACTTCCACTTAAAATAAATAAATAAATAAATAATAATAATATTACATATCACAAATCTTTTAACTTTCACAAAAAAAAAAATTTCTAAACATAGTGTGAAATAAGTTTTTAGACCACCAAGAATTATAATAGGATATGATCCCTTATTCGTAACTGAAAATATCATATTCGAGTTTGAAAATAGAAAAAATTGTGATAGTGAGCATTTTCCTTTAATTAATTTTAAACGATAAAACATTCAATGAAGATCCAATTATATATATTGGACACCAAATAGAAGAAATATATTTTTTTTCAGAAATTATTGCTGGTAAAATTTTATTTTTATATACTCCTCCTCCCATTCTAGGATTCAGTAAACTTTCCTCATCATTTGTCAGTCTATCGTGTCTCCTCTCTTTCAATTCCACGTGCTGTTCAAGAACCAAAGAGCCCCAAATTCCTCTACTATCCGCTTGCATAAAAAAACCCCAAAAGTCAAAAAAACCAAAACAATCCCAAAATCCCATCATCTCAAAAATGGGATCTTCATTCCAAAGAACGGTATCCATTTTCCTAGCTTTCTTCCTATGTTTCATCCAAATTTCTCCCATTTATTGCGAGGAAAAAGTGTCATTGGCTTTGTATTACGAAAGCCTCTGTCCTTATTGTTCCAATTTCATTGTTAATTATTTACCTCAGATTTTCAAGAATGGACTCATTGATGTTGTTGATCTTAAGCTTGTTCCATGGGGAAATACTAAGCTTCAAGAAAACAACACCTTCAAATGCCAGGTTCAATCTTTTTTTCTCTCTCTGTATTTCTCTTTTTAGTTCCACACAACTATAGCAGAGACAGATTTACCAGTTCTAGTTAGTGGGTTTAGATTGTTAAATTTATGCAACTTATTACTCCCATTTATGTGTTGTTGTTTGACTAAGCTCAAAGTTTGATAAAGTTTTTTTTTTTTTTTTTTGAAACTTGTTTTACAGAATAAAACATGAAATTTAAAGTTAAATTATTTTCTAAATATATAAATGTATCATTCTTTCTAGGACATACTAAAAAGGAAAGAGTATGATAGTGAATTGGGACTAGAGGTGTCAATTTGAGCCCAAACTCATTTGACCCGTCGAACCCACTCAAGGATGGACTGGTCGTTGACTCTCTATTTGTTTAACTCAGCCCATCTTGACCCAACCCATTTCAACTCATCTAAAGTTGGGCTTATTTTTAGTTCATTGATCCATGAGTAACATTGCTAAAATATTTATGATATTTTTTTTGTTTGATATGTTATATATGTCCATAACAAAAGAAAAAAAGTCTTATTTAATAATTAAACAATTCGTAAGAAAACAATACACATTAATTAAAGCTTGGTGAGAGTTGGGCGGATGGGCTATGACCCAATTTTTAGCCCAACTTGACTCAACCCATCTCAGCCAAGTTACTTTTGGGCGGGTCATATTGACTCAGCCCATTTTGACCTGCCCAAAATCAGCCCAACCCACTCATTTGACACCCCTAATTGGGACATAGGGAGTAGTGCTTTTGCATGTGTAGTTGTGTACTATCGTTGAACAAAAAGCAATGAGTTCAGCTGGCCTCGTTGAAAAGGGCTAAATCTAGCAGATCCATAATTTAAATTTGTAGGTTATGAGTCAAGAGAGTGCTTCCGAAATGTACATCTATAACTCAATCTTTACTTGTTTTTATGCACACATGTATAAGGTTTGATCCCGAAACATTGGGGTCTGCCGAACCTGCAAACCCATTGTTATATATGTATGTGCATAGTATGAAGCATACTTAGAGATTTATGAAACTCTTTTTGTCATGGTTGCAGCATGGTAAAGCTGAATGTTTTCTGGACACTGTGGAGGCGTGTGCAATTGATGCCTGGCCAGATTTGGTAAGCTACTGATCAAAATTGTACCTTCTGGTCATTTGTATTTTGCTGAGCAATTCACACATAGTTCAGCTATCAAAAAATGATTTTGTGATTTTACTATCATAGTGGGTGTGGCTATGTCCACTTTAGTGCAAGAAAGGTAGTTTGTTAACTTTACTGTTATACGGGACAATTTAGTGACCATACGTGAAATTAATCTAGCTTAAACTCAGGGGCGGCTCAATCATATTTGGGACTTAAACCGAAATTTTAATAAAGTTTTACTTGAAAGTTTCAAGCTCATACGTTGCAAAACAATAAGCTTCACTTTTAGTCTCTGAATCCGCACTAACTTCTACTAATTTCGATAAAGGCTTATTTGTGGAGTTTAAAATCTTATTGCTTTATACTTTCAATATGGCTTTCTCAACATGTTTGTGATGATGATTTAAGTGTTAGACTAGGTACACCGTACACTATCTTTTCAAATTTTCCATCACTTAGTATAGAAGGAGAAAAGAGTGAATATATACGTTGTACTACTCCAAGGAATGATATTGCTTTTGAACAAGATAGACATGTCATAAGGTACGAAATTTAGATTATAACAACCACATGATGTATAAAATGCTCTAGAATTTATATCGAGTAGTCTTCTTTGTACTTCCTTGGTGTTTTTCCTTCATACTAGATCTCCAAAAAATGTTCTCCTATACTCGAAAGGCTATTCTTATTTCCGAAAGTAATACCCAGCCATTAGAATCATCATTAAAACAAAATTTTCTTTTTCTTTTTTTATATAAATATTGTATTTTTCATCAAAAGTTCTCAATGTTTAAAGAAAAATTAATTCATTACTAGTAAAAAATGGGGCCTTCATTATTTTGGGGCCTAAGGCCTTTGCTTTAGCTGCCTTATGCTAAAGCCGACCCTACTTAAACAACGTTAGAGAGTTACTTGATAAATGGCAAGTAGCTGGTTACTTCTATATCTCACTAAGGAGGCTATTCTAAATCATAATTTCATTTTTATTGGATATTTGATGCAGAATGAACATTTTCCTTTCATTTACTGTGTGGAAAGCCTGGTCTACCATAAGAATTATACCCAGTGGGAAACATGTTTTGAAAAGCTGAATTTGAAGGCAGAGCTTGTTAAAGATTGTGTTGGCAGTGGGCAAGGGAAAGAGGTTAGTTCTTTTGAATTGATTTAAAGCTAATCCTGTTCTTTCTGTTTCTCTCAATCCTGTTCTTTCTGTTTCTCTCAATCCTGTTCTTTCTGTTTATCTCTCTTTTGTTTTTTGGGTGTTATTGTGAATTTTTTTGGCAAGTTGGTATTATTTCTGAGTTACACTGCTCTAAAGATTTCACTTTGGGTTTAACAATTCTAAATCTATTTGAAAGTTTAGATTTCACAACATAATGTGCAAAAGAAAAAAAGAACTTTGGTTTCTATTTTTTCTGCTATATGCTTAATTATAGATGCTGAGCATATGAATATGAAAAAGAGATTCTTCTTCGATCGA
>AWOL01S0044391.1:0-36661 GCA_000715115.1 Nicotiana otophora | reverse complement strand
CGTCTCTACCACTTCGAGATTAGGCTTGATACTTACTGAGTACACGTTGTTTACGTACTCATACTGCACTTTCTGCACTTTTTGTGCAGGATCTGAGACAGGTACTAGTGGAGGACCTATCATCACATACCCACGTCATCCCGAGGCATAGTGGTGAGCTGCCTTTCTGAGCCGTTCTGCAGCTACCAATGTCTCTTCTTATATTTACATTCTGTCTATTTAATTTCAGACAGTATTTGGAGTTTTGTATAATCTACTAGATGCTCATGCACTTGTGACACCAGGTCTTGGCACACACATTGATAGAGTTTGGGTTTTGTTTTTTTTTAATTTATATTTTCTTGATTTTAAATTTTATCAATGTATGCTTAATTTATTAGTTGGCTTGCCTAGCGGTAGTGTTGGAAGCCATCACGACCTACAGGTGAAATTGGGTCGTGAAACTAATTTTATCCATCCTTTGAAATAGACATTTGTACCACTTTCATGAAAAAGACCAGATGTGGGACTATCCTGTTGTAACGACCCGGCCGGTCGTTTTGAGTATTAGAATCCCGTTTTCCCATTTACTGCTCAATTTATGCTTCACAATTATTTTATGACTTACCAGGTTAATTAGTTCGGGTCCGGTGAGGTTTTGAAATAAATTGGAACATTTAGTTCCAAGGTTTAAAGTTTAAGTTGAAATAGTGATCGGATGTCGACTTATATGTAAACGACCCCGGAATGGAGTTTTGATGGTTTAAATAGCTCCTTATGATAATTTTGGACTTAGGAGCGTGTCCGAAAAATTATTTGGAAGTCCGTAGTGGAATTTGGCTTGAAATGACAAAAATTAAATTTTCGAAAAGTTTGACCGGGGAGTTGACTTTTTGATATCGGGGTCGGAATCCAATTTTGAAAATTTTCATAGCTCCGTTATGTCATTTATGACTTGTGTACAAAATTTGAAGTCATTCCGGATTGATTTGGTGTGTTTCGGCACAAGAAATAGAATTTGAAAGTTCAAAGTTCATAGATTTTGATTTGAGGTGCGATTCGTCGTTTTGATGTAATTTGAGGCCTCGAGTAGGTCCGTGTTATGTTATGGAACTTGTCCATATATTTGAATGGGATCTCGAGTGGCTCGATGAGTTTCGGGGTGAGTTTTGAGCGATGTCCGGGCATTTCGGCACTCTAATGTTGTTCTGCAACTTTCGAAAAAGTGCGGGCCGCAGAGGACAAGTGAGGACCGCATAATTTTGTGTGCAGCCACGCTCCAGAGGAAAAGTGCGGACCGCACAATTGTGTGCGTGGCCGCACTTCAGGGGTTCTACAGGTTCGATGGCCCGATTTCGGAAGCTTATATCTTTTGGTCCACAAGGAAGTTGGAGATGATTCAAAAATAAATTTTGTAGCCCTTCGTGTCTAGTTTCCAGAAAGGTAAAGAAATCATCATTTGGACATATATAGAGAAAGTTATGGCCAATTGACTGAAATATAGTAATGGAGAGTTTGTGAAGTGCGGCCGCACAATTTTTGTGCGACCGCAGAACTTGGAAATGTGCGGACCGCACATTGGGAGGTCAGAGGGTGTACTATATAATCGAGGCATAGGGTATTATTTTATTTTTGGACCTAGAGAGCTCGGTTTGTGACGATCTTTCGTAGGTTTTTCAAGAAATTCATCGGGGTAAGTGATTCTAACTCAGATTTGGTTAATATACATGAATATATCATTATTTTCATCATTTAATCAGTATTTTGAGATGAAAAATTGGGGGAAATTGTAGAAATTTCATAAAACGAATTTTTGAGATTTGAATACCGATTCAGAGTCAGATTTGAGTGAAATTAGTATGATTGAACTCGTAATTGAATGTGTTATCGAATTTTGTGAATTTTGTGAGTTTCATCGGATTCCAAGACGTGGGTCCCACAGGCAATTTTTGAGTTAAATGTCGGACTTTGTTGGAAAATTAGTATTTTCATATGGAATAAATTCCTATGATTTTTATTGAGTGAATCAAATTAATTGTGATTAGATACGAGGCTTTCGGAGGCAAATTTGCGAGGCAAAGGCATAGCGGAGTAAAGAATTACACTGTTTGAGGTAAGTAACACTTCTAAACTTGGTTCTGAGGGTATGAATCCCCGAATTGGTGTTATATAAGTTGTTTGGAAGTGACGCACACAATAGTTGACAAGCGTGTGGACGTGCACCATTGAAATTGTGACTTGAATAAATTCTGTGGAGTTGAAAACTTAAAGAATCATGGTATTATGTGAACATTTCCCCACGTGTTAGAGAAATTGAGATGATGCTCTTATTAAAGATCATGTTTAGGCTACGTGTCGATATTTTGGGATCCATGGGGTCGTGTTGCTGTTGAATTAATTATTTTAAAATTTATACATTTCACACTCAGTCATATTCATCCACTGTGAGGATATTTATAGGATCGAACTACGTGCCACAGCAGGCCATGTGGCTTTATATATATTATTATTATTATTATTATGGGATCGAGCTGCATGCCGCAGCAGGCCTTATAAGCTTATTTGTTCTGGATCGGGGCTGCTCGCCTGCAGCAAGCCTTATTCGCTTTATTATTATATGGATCGGGGTTGCCCGCATGCAGCAGGCCTTATAGGCTTATTTATTATACGGGTCGGGACTGCCCGCCTGCAGTAGGCCATATTGGCTTTATATTACGCTTGCGCTGAAGGAGCCCCTCCGGAGTCTGTACACACCCCAGTGAGCGTAGATGATTATATATATATTCGGGATGGACTTTCCAGGACATGGACTTGCCTTATTTATTTATATTGTGATGAATTTTTCCTGGACATGGATCTTGTCCGTATCATGTACATGTGGGGGTAAATTACCCAGGGTTGGATTGGTCTTATATGGTACTGAGGGACTGACTGTCAGTCGATGTAAATATATATACGGGATGGAATATCCCTGGGCCGGATTGGCCATAGACAGTACCGAGTGACCGACTGATTTGTGACCAGTAGTATATGAAGTCTTTCCACTGAGTTGTCACATTCATCATATCATGCAGTATTGATCTATTTTGCTTGCATTGAGTTTAACTGTTGAACTTGAAATCATGTCTACATTTCTGTACCATTATTTATGTATTGGATTGTACCTGCAGAGCTCATCACTACTTTCAGCCCAGAGGTTAGTCTTGTTACTTATTGAGTTGGTTGTACTCATACTACACTCTGCACCTCGTGTGCAGATCCAAGTGCTCCCGGATACGACGACTGCTAGATTTCAGAGTTATTTCTGTTGAAGACTATCAAGGTAGTTGGTTAACGTTCGCAGACTTGATTCCCTTCCTATTTAGTTATTGTACTGTTCTATACTTCAGACAGTGATTTTTATCAGTCAGACTTTGTATTCATTTAGATGCTCATGTACTGAGTGATACCGGGTTTTGGGAGTGTTTATATTTGTATTTGTGAGATTTCTTCCGCTGAATTTAATTATTATATTTTTAAATTTAAAAGATATGGTGGTTCATTGGGATTGTCAGCTTGCCTAGTATTGAGTTAGGCGTCATCACGACGGGTGAGATTTTGGGTCGTGACACTTGTTATGAGCAGGCAAGAGCAACAACAACAATAACAACAATCCAGTAAAATCCCATAAGTGGCGTCTGGGGAGGGTAGAGTGTACGCAGACCTTACCTCTACCCCGCGGAGTAGAGAGGTTGTTTACGAAAGACCCTCGGCTCAAGAAAACAAAAATAGACACTAGATCTGTAACAACACCAGAAGCCTGAGCAGGGAAGAGCAGAATATTGTAAAATTGTGATGGCTTAAAATTTATTAAATTTATCAGGATAAGTTGCTACCGTATTTTCACTTAAAATGTCAGCAATATCCTCATGAAGTCATATCTGGCGCCTTGGGTATTCTTGCACTGCCCATTTCTCGAATCAAATCATGTATCCCAATCCTACAAAATGATGATACAAAAAGGAGGGACTTCTCAACCAGGACATCAATAATTATTTCAGTGAACATTTTTTTCAGAATAGCAGCATCTGATGTTACAAATGAACATGCTAAGTCTAGGAAAACTTGCTTCACTTTATCCCCTAGCCCATCATAACTTATCTTAAGCTTTGAAATGATTTCATCATTTGGAATATTTTGCAGTGTATCCAGTGCACTCCTCCACTGCTTTATGCTCCGTCTACGAAGGAAGGAACCCAAGACTTTAAGCGCCAGGAGAAGCCCACCGGCGTACTGTACAACTCGGTGAGAGAATTGCTCAAAACCATTGACTGGAGATGTCTTTCTAAAAGCATGCCAACTAAATAGTCGAGTAGCTTCAGCTATAGCAAGTAAACTAACTCTAAGTGTCATCACAGTTCAAAAGCAAGTGCTCGTCCCTAGCTGTTATAATAATTCTACGTATTTAGACAAGAGGGGTTGCTCTGATGGTAAGCAACCTCCACTTCTAACCAAAAGGTTGTGAGTTCGAGTCACCTCAAGAGCAAGGTGGGGAGTTCTTGGAGGGAAGGATGCCGAGGGTCTATTGGAAACAATCTCTCTACCTCATGGTAGGGGTAAGGTCTGCGTACACACTATCGTCCCCAGACCCCACTAGTGGGATTATATTGGATTGTTATTGTTGTTGTTGTAATCATGGGCTCCGGCTAGCCCATCCAACTGGTCTTGGTGATCCACATCATCAAGAACTACTACAACCTTCTTAAAGCCAAGCCTTTTTCTTATTATATCAATTCCACCATATTCATCAGCCAGATTCACAAATTCAATTGTCAGCACCTTAGAAAGCAGAGTCTGTTGCAAAGACAGCAATCCTTGTTTAGCTTGATTTTCTTTAATATTTGCAACAAAGCAAGCACCTTCGAATTGATGAGCAAACCTGTCAAAAATGGCTCTTGCAATGGTGGTCTTGCCAATACCACCCATCCCTGAAATCCCGATAAATCGAACATCTTCACATTCCATCATCAACATCGAGCTTACGGCCTGAATTTGTGATTCTGCTCTGACTAGAGTGCCACTGATCATCGACTTCTGGCATAGCTCATTAGCTATCTCTTTCACAATGTGTTGAATGCACCATTTCTGCACAAGAGAGTAAAGACAATGATGTGTACGGTCGAAATAGATTTCGGCTTTAGCACAACCGATCGAGTTCGAACGATGGCCTATCGAAGTAAGATCCCGAAGGTGCAACAAACCAAATCTTGAATCCGATCAGGCCGACCCGTGCCAAGACCATGATCAAGCTCGAGTGGAAATCGACACAGAGTAGATATACCAGCCAGCACTGAGCTCAACCTCGAAGTAATTCGAGGGCTCGGACCAAGATCGGGCTCGAACCGAAATCGAGCTCAAACCAAAGTCGGCGTCTCCCAACGAGATCGAACTCACAGACAAGAACCGTTGCAATCCCACTAGAGAGAATCTTGGCAGCAATTACGGAAAAGCTGGCTTATCATGGGTATCCCACTGAATATTATTTTATTATGCTTGGAGCCAATTCCCTCCACTATAAAGGGGCTTGGCTACCATCTCTTAAGGATCAGTTTTTCTGGAAGGCTCACATTGTAATAAAAAGCAATATATTTCTTTATAGCAAAACATCTCTCTTTCAATTTTCTTAGATTGATTCTGCTTGTGGAATTCTAAGATTCATTTGTTCCGGACAATCTTGGCTATCTCATATTTTCTCCAATCTATATTCATATTCGTATTTATCATCACATCTTTCGTATTAGGTATACCACATATCCTTGGAGCTATGTATAAATTCAACTATATCCATTTTTTCGGGTAAACAGTTTGGCGCCCACCGCGGGGCCGAGGATAACAGTGGTTATTTGATACAAATCTGAAAAAACACTACGAACAACCATCAATCAAATGGCTTCACCAATCGATAACGAAGCCGGCCTTCAAGATGAAACTAATAACTTGGCACATGTGGCCGAAAGGCCAATTGACAATGGCACCGAGATTCGAGTCGAAATACCATTGGATGTTAACTCAAAAATAGCTTTGAAAGTGAATCAACATTCCGAACAGGAAAGAAGCATTCAGGGCAGAGCTCGGTCCGTAGCCCGAGACACACAAAATGCGGGGAAAATCGGGACCAGCCTGTGTATGATCTTCCAGTTGCTGCAAGCCCAACAAGTAGCGATAGCTCAATTACAGAGCCAAACTCACGCACAAAACAGGCCGGAGTCCGATCCACTTCGAGAAGCTACCTCCAGAACAGAGCCCGTCGTAGTGAAATCTAACGAACAAGAATCGGGGACTACTCTCGGAATTACCAAATTGCTCGAGGAACTTACAAAACAAGTCGAAGCCAACGACAAGAGGGTGGAAACTTATAATGCCAGGATTGATCAAATCCCGGGGGCTCCACCAATAATAAAGGGTCTTGATTCAAAAATATTCATACAAAAACCTTTTCCGTCAAGTGCAGCACCGAAGCCAATCCCCAAAAATTTTCGTATGCCCGAAATTCCCAAATATAATGGTACGACCGATCCCAACGAACATGTCACCTCTTACACATGTGCCATAAAATGCAACAATTTGGAGGACGATGAGATCGAATCCGTATTATTAAAAAAATTCGGGGAGACCCTCTCGAAGGGAGAAATGATCTGGTACCATAATTTACCGTCGAATTCCATCGACTCTTTTGCCATGTTAGCAGATTCGTTCGTAAAGGCACATGCTGGTGCCATAAAGGGGCTTGGCTACAATCTCTTAAGGATCAGTTTTTCTGGAAGGCTCACATTGTAATAAAAAGCAATATATTTATTTATAGCAAAGCATCTCTCTTTCAATTTTCTTAGATTGATTCTGCTTGTGGAATTCTAAAATTCATTTGTTCCGGACAATCTTGGCTATCTCATATTTTCTCCAATCTATATTCACATTCGTATTTATCATCACATTTTTCGTATTAGGTATACCACATATCCTTGGAGCTACGTATAAATTCAACTATATCTATCTTTTCGGGTAAACAGTTTGGCGCCCACCGTGGGGCCGAGGATAACAGCGGTTATTTGATACAAATCTAAAAAAACACTACGAACAACTATCAATCAAATGGCTTCACCAATCGATAACGAAGCCGACCTTCAAGATGAAACCAATAACTTGGCACCCGTGGCCGGAAGGCCAATTGACAATGGCACCGAGATTCGAGCCGAAATACCATTGGATGTCAACTCACAAATAGCTTTGGAGGCGAATCAACGTTCCGGACAAGAAAGAAGCATTCAGGGCGGAGCTCGATTCGTAGCCCGAGACACACAAAATGCGGGGGAAATTGGGACCAGCCTACGTATGATCTTCGAGATGCTGCAAGCCCAACAAGTAGCGATAGCTCAACTATAGAGCCAAACTCACGCACAAAATAGGCCGGAATCCGATCCATTTCGAGAAGCTACCCCCAGAACAGAGCCCATCGTAATGAAATCTAACGAACAAGAATCAGGGACTACTCCCGGAATTACCAAATTGCTCGAGGAACTTACAAAACAAGTTGAAGCCAACGACAAGAGGGTGGAAACTTATAATGCCAGGATCGATCAAATCCCGGGGGCTCCACCAATGATAAAGGGTCTTGATTTAAAAAAATTAATACAAAAGCCTTTTCCGTCAAGTGCAGCACCGAAGCCAATCCCCAAAGAATTCCGTATGCCCGAAATTCCCAAATATAATGGTACGACCGATCCCAACGAACATGTCACCTCTTACACGTGTGCCATAAAAGGAAACGATTTGGAGGACGATGAGATCGAATTTGTGTTATTAAAAAAATTCGGGGAGACCCTCTTGAAGGGAGCAATGACATGGTACCACAATTTACCGTCGAATTCCATCGACTCTTTTGCCATGTTCGCAAATTCGTTCGTAAAGGCATATGCTGGTGCTATAAAGGTTGCAACAAGAAAATCAGACCTCTTCAAAGTAAAACAAAGGGGGAATCAAATGCTGGGGGAGTTCGTGTCCAGATTTCAAATGGAACGCATGGAATTACCCCCGGTCACAGACGACTGGGCCTTCTAAGCTTTCACCCAAGGGTTGAACCAGCTAAGTTCTACAACATCACATCGGCTGAAACAAAATCTGATCGAGTATCCAGTGATAGCCTGGGCAGACGTACACAATCGATATCAATCAAAGATTAGGGTCGAGGATGATCAGTTGGGGGCTCCATACGGACCCGTTCATCAGAACAGAACAGTTATTAAAAACCAAAAGGAGATCGACAGGGAGCAAAGGTCAAACCAAGATCGATATCGACCATACGTCACAGATCGGATAAACAACGGTTCAGCACGCAATGCAGTTCGAAACAATCGAAGGATTGATCGAGGACAAAATTACCGGGGGCTGATGAGTAAAAGCGGCTTCGATAAACATGCTGATCCTATAGAAGCACCTTGACTGTCGGAATACAACTTCAACGTCGGTGCATCTACTATCGTGTTAGCCATCGGACGCATCGAAGACACTAAATGGCCTCGACCTATGCATACCGACCCTGCCCAAAGCAATCCCAATCAGATGTGTGAATATCATGGCACCCATGGTCACAGGATGGAAGATTGCAGGCAATTAAGAGAGGAAGTAGCCCGCTTATTTAACAAAGGGCATCTTCGGGAATTTCTGAGCGATAGGGCTAAGGATCACTTCAAGAGTAAGGACTTCGGCAAGAGAAATGAGCTAGAAGAACCCAACACGTCATTCACATGATCATCGGCGGCGCTGATACCCCGCAGGAACCAGTACTTAAACGCGCTAAAACATCTATTGCCCGGGAAAAGCGATCTCGAACTCAAGATTACTTACCCACAGGTACCTTGTCTTTCAATGATGGAGATGCATAAGGAATCACCCAACCCCATAACGATGCACTGGTAATATCCGTACTCGGAATAAAATTAAAATTAAGCGTGTGCTAATTGATCCAGGTAGCCCAGCCAATATCATCAGATCGAGGGTCATAGAACAACTCGGCTTACAGAACCAGGTCGTACCTGCGACTATGGTTCTGAACGAATTCAATATGGCATGTGAAGCCACCAAATGCGAGATAATCCTACCGATAAACGTGGCCGGAACCATCCAGGAAACAAAATTTCATGTGATCGAAGGTGATATGAGATATAACGCCATTTTCGGAAGGCCATGGATCCATAGCATAAGAGCCATACTTTCAACCCTGAACCAGGTCCTCAAATTCCCAACATCGAGAGACATCAAGATAGTGTATGGAGAACAGCCGGCTGTAAAGGAAATGTTCGCCGTCGAGGAAGCAAAATCATTATCTTCGTCCTCACCGATAAAAAGAACGGGTTCAGATGGAGATACAACTAAAGAACAGAACGCCAAATAGCAATCACAGACATCCTCTTCGGCCCAGCCAAATAAGTAGAACGTCGAAGAGGATGATGATCGGTGGATCCCTCGATCCCTCGTGGTCCCCCGATGACTCCGACGCCACCAAATCAACAATTGAGGAACTGGAGCAAACCATACTAATCGAACATTGGCCCAAACGAAAGGTATACCCGGGAATGGGTTTGAGCCCTGAACTCAGGAAGAAACTCATTTAATTTCTTATCAATAACATCGACTGTTTTGCCTGGTCCCATTTAGATATAACAGGGATACCACCATACATAACGACGCATCGACTAAGCTTGGACCCCAGGATCAGACCGGTGAAGCAAAAAAGAAGAGCTCAATCGGAGGTAAAGCACGCGTTCATAAAGGATGAGGTAACCAAACTTCTCAAAATAGGGTCCATTCGAGAAGTGAAATATCCTGAATGGTTAGCCAATGCAGTTGTAGTGCCTAAAAAAGGGAACAAACTTAGAATGTGCGTGGATTATAAGGATTTAAACAAAGCATGCCCCAAAGATTCTTTTCCACTTCCCAACATCGATCGCATGATCGATGCCACGGCCGGCCACGAGATCCTCACCTATCTCGATGCCTATCCGGGTATAATCAAATTCAGATGAACCCGGAGGACCAGGAAAAAACTGCATTTGTGACAAGATATGGAACATATTGTTACAATGTAATGCCCTTCGGGCTGATGAATGCAAGAGCTACTTATCAACGCTTAGTAAATAAAATGTTCGAAGAACAAATAGGTAAATCAATGGAAGTCTATATTGATGACATGCTAGTTAAATCCCTGCGCGCAGAGGATCACTTGACCCATTTGCAGGAAACGTTCGAGATTTTAAGAAAATACAATATGAAGCTCAACCCCGAAAAATGTGCGTTCGGGGTCGATTCGGGCAAATTCCTTGGCTTTATGGTATCAAACCGAGGAATCGAGATAAACCCCGAGAAAATCAAGGCCATCGAAGACATCACCATCGTGGACAGCGTGAAAGCCGTATAAAGGCTAACCGGATGGATTGTAGCCTTAGGCCGATTCATTTCGAGATCATCAGATCGAAGTCACAAATTATTCTCTCTACTCAAAAAGAAGAACGATTTCGCTTGGACCCCGGAATGCCAACAAGCATTAGAGGAACTAAAGCGATATCTATCAAGCCCACCACTACTTCACACTCCCAAAACAGACAAAAAACTCTGTTTATACTTGGCAGTATCGGAAGTTGCCGTAAGCGGTGTCCTAGTTAGAGAAGAGCAAGGTATGCAATTCCCCATTTATTATACTAGTCGAACCTTAGGAGATGCGGAAACTAGATATCCGCTCTTAGAAAAATTAGCACTTGCACTAATAAGCGCCTCAAGGAAGCTAAGGCCCTACTTTCAGTGTCATCCCATATGTGTGTTAACCACTTACCCGCTTTGTAATATCTTGCATAAACCCGAACTATCTGGTCGATTAGCCAAATGGGCCGTCGAACTCAGTGGGTACGGTATCGAATATCAACCCCGTACGGCCATCAAGTCTCAAATTTTAGCAGACTTTGTGGCCAATTTCACGCCAACCCTCGTACCCGAAGTCGAAAAAGAACTTCTATTGACATCAGGTAAGGCCAATGTGGTAGCCGATACCTTAAGTCGTAAGGCAGAGAGTTTGGGCAGCCTAGCATACTTACCGGTAGTAGAGAGGCCTTTAGCATTGGATGTTCAGTCTTTGGCTAACCAGTTTAATAGATTGGATGTTTCCAAGCCGTATCGAGTTTTGGCTTGTGTGATTTCTCGGTCTTCTTTATATGATCGCATCAGAGAGCGCCAGTGTGATAATCCCCATCTTCTTGTCCTTAAGTACACGGTTCAGCACGGTGATGTCAAGGAAATCACTATTGGAGATGACGATGTATTACGGATACGGGGCAGGCTATGTGTGCCTAATGTAGGTTTGCGCGAGCTGATTCTCTAGGAAGCTCACGGTTTGCGGTACTCTATTCATCCAGGCATCGCAAAGATGCATCAGGATTTGAGGCAGCACTATTGGTGGAGGCGAATGAAGAAAGATATAGTTGGGTTTGTAGCTCGGTGTTTAAATTGTCAATAGGTAAAGTACGAGTATCAAAGACCAGGAGGATTACTCTAGAGACTTGAAATTCCAGAGTAGAAATGGGAACATATTACCATGGACTTCGTAGTTGGGCTCCCATGGACCTTGAGAAAGTTTGATGTTGTTTGGGTGATTATAGATCGGCTAACCAAATCTATGCATTTTATTACAGTTGGTACTAATTATTCTTCAGAGCGGTTGGCTGGGATTTATATTCACGAGATTGTTCCCCTACACGGCGTGCTAGTGTCCATTATTTTAGATTGGGGTACGCAGTTTACCTCACAGTTTTGGAGGGCAGTGCAGCAAGAATTGGGCACACAGGTTCAGTTGAGTACAACATTTCACCCTCAGATGAACGGACAGTCCGAGCGCACTATTCATATATTGAAGGATATGCTATGCACTTTTGTCATTGATTTTGGGGGTTCATTGGATCAATTTCTGCCACTCGTGGAGTTTGCTTACAATAATAGCTACCAGTCAAGCATTCAGATGGATCCATATGAAGCTTTATATGGGATACGGTGTCGGTCTCCGGTGAGTTGGTTTGAGCCGGGTGAGGTTATACTATTGGGTATTGACTTGGTTTAGGATGCTTTAGAGAAGGTTAAAGTAATTCAGGAGCGGCTTCGCACGGTACAGTCTAGACAGAAGAGTTATGCCAATAGGAAGGTTCGTGATGTTGTTCACATGGTTGGGGAGAAGGTTTTTCTCAAGATTTCACCCATGAAGGGTGTGTTGAGGTTCGGGAAGAAAGGCAAGTTGAGACCTCGGTATATTGGGCCTTTATAGATACTTAAGAAAATTGGAGAAGTGGCTTATAAACTTGCCTTGCCACCCAGTCTATCAGGTGTTCATCCAGTGTTCCATGTATCCATGCTCCGAAAGTATGTTGGGGATCCGTCTCATATTTTGGATTTTAGTACAGTGAAGTTGGACAGTAATTTGACTTATGACGTGGAGCCGGTGGCCATTTTAGACCGGCAGGTTTGAAAGTTGAGATCAAAGAACATAGCTTCGGTGAAGGTGCAATGGAGAGGCCAGCCAGTCGGAGAAGCTACTTGGGAGATTGAGCAGGAGATGTGGAGCAAATATCCACATCTATTTGAGACTCCAGGTATGATTCTAAGCCTGCTCGAGGATGAACATTTGTTTAAGAGGGGGAGAATGTAACGAACCGGCCGATCGTTTTGACTATTGCAATCCTGTTCCCCAATTTACTGCTCAAATTGTGAATTACAATTGTTATTTTGCTTGCCGGGGTAATTGGTTTGGGTTCAATGAGGTTTTGAAATGATTTGGAGCACTTAGTTCCAAGGTTTAAAATTTAAGTTCAAAAGGTTGACCAGATGTTAACTTATGTGTAATGACCCCGGAGAAATTTTGCTAAGGAAATTAAGGTCTGGTGGTGCCGAGGTAGATCAATTAGTAAAAAGATTATAGACCCAACTTCGATTTATAATTTTTGAAGCTCAATGTTTAGCCAAAGTCTGATATTTTAGAGAGAGGTGAGAGAATTTTAGAGAGAGAAAGTGAAGACTTAGTCATTTATCCATCAATTCTTGTTCAAAGTTTGAAGATTTCAAAAGGATCTTGCTAGGGCTTCAAAGAGGTAAGAATTTCTTTCCTCAATCCTTCAATTTCGGGTATGGAGTAAAAATGGGTGATTGATAGTATGATTCCTGGGTGTAAGAGTATTATGTATACATACCAATAAGGTTGTGGAAAGATTGTTAAGTTCAAATGGGCAAGGATTGGGTTGAAAATGGTAGAAATCTTCATAGGCTTTAATTGAAGATTTGAGGGTCGAGTTGGTGTCGAATTTTGGTGAAATTTGTATGGTTGGACTCGTGGTTAGAGGAACATTCATATTCTGTAACTTTTGTTGGGTTCCGATACATGGGCCCCACGAGCGATGTTTGAGTTAATTTTGGATTTTATTAGAAAAATTAGTATCTCCTTATGGAATTAATTACAATAATTAGTATTGGCTGAATCGAATTAATTGTGGCTAGATACGAGGCTTTCGGAGACCAATTCTCATGGAAAGGGCATAGCGAAATAAAGAATTACACGGGTTGAGGTAAGTAATAGTTATAAATTTGGTCTTGAGGGTATGAAACCCCGTATTATGTGTCATGTGATTATTTGGGAGGTGACGCACATGCTAGGTGACGGGCGTGTGGGCATGCACCGAAGGGATTGTGACTTGGTCCGCCCGTAAAACTGTAAAGTTGAATAACCTGTTGTTACCTATAAGCTCTCTTTGTGTTGAAGAAATTTGACTGTAAATCATGTTACAAATCATGCTTAGGATATTTGATAGTACGTTTGGGACCCAGAGAGGTCACGTAATTATTGAATTATTTGCTAATTGCTATCTTGTGCTCAGTCATGATTTTACTAGCGTATCATACCTTAGTCTTTCTTGATATTTGTTGATGCACTATGTTATCTTTGTTTGGACTGATCTTTGTGATTTCTAAGAGTTCGAGAGACTAGAGAGGTGAAAGACTGAGTAAGGCCGAGGGCATGTTAGTGAGGTAAGGATATTATGGCACGTGAGTTGTCCGTACAGGATATTATAACACGTGAGTTGTCTGTGCAGCACGTGAGTTGTCCGTGCAGATTTTGGTGCTTGGGCTGTAGGAGCCCCTCCGGAGTCTGTACACACCCCCAGTGAGCACGGGTACCTATTGAGTGTGAGTCCTGAGGGCTGAGAGCAGAGTAGTTGGGCTGTTGTGATGAGCTGAGTGACTGTTGCCTGAGAGGCTGTACTTGCTTTGCATTTGTTGTTGCACTTGAAATTGAACTGTATAAAATTGATTTGACTTAAACTGCCAGCTTTGAAAGCATGTCTATTCTTTGCTGGAACTACTGAAAGTGAACTATGACTGTGTAACTCGTCATTATCTTCAGTTCCTTAGTTATTATTGTTACTTGCTGAGTTGGTTGTACTCATACTACATCCTGCACTTCGTGTGCAGATCCAGGTGTTCTTGAACATAGCGGGGGTTGATCATTTCGCGCAGTTGATTTTCAGGAGATTTTGAGGTATCTACCATGTTCCGCAGACCTTGTCTCTCCTTCTCTATCTCCTTGTTTACTGTATTTGGTCTCAGACTATTATAGACCGTATTTTCAGACATGTACTCAGTGACACCAGGTTTTGGCAGAGTTGTATCGGAAATTGCTAGATCTCTGGTATTGTATTAAACGTTACGTTTTTAAATTTAAAGGAAATCGTGGGTTATTGATGTTGTCGGCTTACCTAGTACTGAGATAGGCACCATCATGACATATTAGGATTTTGGGTCGTGACGTCTATATACACTTGTTAATGTAATCGAGAGAGGCATCACTTGTGATATTGTTGCATTATACTTCGTTGGTTGAAGTCATTAATATTTCTTAGTAATCGAAAGAGGCTAGTTGAATTGTTAATTAAACTTAGTTAGGAGGATAATCGAGAGAGGTTCTCCTAAAGATCAATCCAATACGAATTCTTGCATATCTTCACATGCTTAAAATTGGTTCATCTCGTGTGGTTGAGACTTAATCGAGAGAGGAGTTTTGACTAATTAATTGAACTAATGACCAAGTGAATTCGAGAGACTCACTTGAACATTATAAATGAATTATCTAGAGTCAAATCCCAAACATTTATGTTGCACCTATCCTATTAACCATATCCTCTCCCAATCGATAACTTTCTTTGCTTAATAGTTGCATTGATTGTTACTAGTCAATAGTTTAGACTTTTAGTTAATATTAGTTTTAATCATATAAACTCTCAACTGTTGATCATCTTGGATAACAATCAAGCTATAAACTATGAAAAGACTGTTTAACTCCAATCCATGTGGATACGATATTATATTATACTATATTCGACTAGCGAGCATATTTTAGTGTGTGTTATGCGCTTGTCAATTTCCCCATGTCCACTACTTTGTCTTTTAATTTACTTGGCTGCAAGCTAGATGTGATCATTAAGATCTCATGTTTATGGCATTTCTGTTTAACTGCTTTTTACTTGTGTTCCTATATTCCTTGTTAAGACTCTTAGGTCTAAAGTCCCCTTTAGGTTCATTCTGAACCATGATTACTTGGAAATTCTGCTTAACTTTGGCTTGCTATCTCTTTACCTATTTTCTGGAAAATATAACTTGTATCTATCATGTGTATGCTATACATACTGAGATCTTGTGTAATCTTGCATGTGTGACTTTGGTCTGGAAAGCTTCTGTTTCACTGATAGCTACAACCCTAAGAGCTAAGTGCGTAATTGGCTTAAGCATATAGCTTGTCACTTGAATGGTTAATTTGACGGGTAAGCAAGGCATTAGTTTCGGCCTTATTGTCAGGCTAATTTGATGTTGGGAGTTGAAGCATTTCTATATCTATCTGGGGTATGGACCTATTCATCCACATGATGCCCCAAGTTTGGTCAAAAGCCCAGAAGAATCCTTGATTTAATTTGTATTTATGTAGGGCCTATAGTCATCCTAGCTGGGTCTATGGTGATTTATTTGAGTTTGTATTATTCTTATCGGGCATGTAATAATCTGTAATGACAAATAATGGAGAATTAGTGAAAATGGGGGGCTGAGATACTTTAATTCTCGTATGAGGGGGTAGAAAACATGCCTACAGGATCTAAATGCCGCATTCGCTACTTGCTCAACATGCTATATTTCTATGTGTTGTTAGACAACATATCTATAGGATCTCGTTTGAGTAATCAAGAACTGCTTACATTGATACCTCTCGTAATTATGTGGCTCACCTAGAAAGCATGGCTATAGGACTAATGAAACAAACTTGCGTTTAAAACAGTTTCATTGCCCAAACCCGTTCATCTAGAAACCATGTCTATAGGACTCCAATATGTTTAATTAAGGCTGATGCTACTGCTGTCCTCATCATACTGCTGCCTAGATAATATGCCTCTATGAATAAAATAAAACAACCATCCATTTGAACTTACTTTTCTACTTGGATATTACTGTCTAGATATCATGCCTATAGGGTTTGGTTGTTCATTTAGAAATCATGTCTCTTGGCTCCAAGACGAATAATTATTACTTTCAATGACCCCATAGTATAATCATAAATCACCTAGAGATCATGCCTATAGGGTTATAACGAAGCATCTATTAAAATCAACAGTTTGTAGGATATTATGTCAACTCCTAAATCAGCCAACCACATAGAAATCATGCCTATAAGTCTTGCGACATTCAATACTGCTCTGATTTCAGATCTACCTACCTGTAACTGTTCACTTCATAATCTATAACGACGTTAGCATAACCTCGTGACTGTTTGTGTGGATCTATGCCTATGTGTGGAGGTCTATTTGACCCTTTAATTGTTAACTATGTGCCATCCTAATTGCTTTGATTGTGCGCCTAATTTTATCATTTTGAGCATCCTATGTGATGTCTAGAACTACCAAAGTAGTAGGTCCAAAGCCGCTTAGACCATAGTTATGGGACGAGTAAAGCATGCATAAGATGCGGTTTAGAATTGAACTAGAACACTTAAGGTAAACAACTTTAAGATAGTAATTGGGTAGCAGTAGATGATAGTCTGGGCCCATTGAATAATATGAGCAACCTTTACCTTTAAGGGAGATGTGAAGTATTATTTATGTTGTACGGGGTATTCCTTTAGGCTATAAAACTTAGGAGCCCCCCCTCTCATTATGTTTTGTACGCTTGCTTGAACATAAACCATATCTTATAATCTTGAAGGATTGTATAACTGTTTCATTAATAATAATCCGCTTACTTTTCTTATGTGCAATTTGTTTATCTTGTAAACTTAGACTCCCTATCTTTATTTAACTTATATGATAATTATAATTCAATAATCCCACGTAGTGTAAAGTTCAACTGGGACCCACAATGTGGACCTTGGAGAGTGCCTTACACCTTATCTTCGAGGTAATTTGAGCACTTACCCGATCTTTGGTAACACAGACTAGTTAAACACATAGTTATTTGCAAATAGGTGCCCTAACACACCTTAAAATTATTAGGTGGCGATTCTTCTCTTTTTAATACCCATTTAAAAGAGTTGTTACATGTCGAAACCCGCTGTCGCGAGAAAATGAGGGGGAGAAGGATTAACTATATTTGTTTGCAGAAATAAAGCACGAAATC
The DNA here is from genome assembly GCA_000715115.1 of Nicotiana otophora. Classification (NCBI taxonomy): domain Eukaryota; kingdom Viridiplantae; phylum Streptophyta; class Magnoliopsida; order Solanales; family Solanaceae; genus Nicotiana; species Nicotiana otophora. The sequence goes on along the minus strand of AWOL01S0044391.1, from coordinate 18,967 downwards.
CCCATGTTTGGCATGGTCTAGAACATCTCGCCTTTGCTACTTGACTGGTGGAAAGACCTCACATCGTATGACAAAAATCATATGAGGAATGTACTTGGTGACCTGCCATCTTTGCTAAACATTCAACCAAATAGGGAATTTATCGAGGCCACTACCATATTTTGGGATGAGAAACGAGTTATTTTTCGATTTGGCAATATAGAAATGACTCCTCTCCTAGAAGAGAAAAGGGGGTTCGCCAAGTTACCATGGGATAGTCCGGGGCTGCTAGTACCAGTGAATCACACTCCCGCGATTTTCTGAAAATATTAGGTTTTACGAAGAATGATGAATTTCTCTGTCTAAAAAAATCATGCATCCCTTTTGAGTTTCTTTACGAATGTTATGGGCACAACAAGTCATATCGTCTTCATCATGATGAACTAGCCTTTACTTCTTTGGGATGGGTGCATCACCGGGTTTATGTTTTCATTGTCTGCTTCCTGGGGTTGTTGATCTTTCTGATGAAAGGAGGAAGGATTCATACTCGCTTAGCCATGGTCTCCAGGACCTTAATGGACGATATCGAAGGACAAACCTATACTATCATTCCTATGATCATAGCTGAGATGTACCGTGCTCTAGATCGGTGCAAGTGTGGGTTTGGACACTTGAGGGTTGCAATCTATTACTATAAGTCTGGCTGCTGGAACACTTTCAGACGGGTGAGTATCATCAACAGCTTCTGTGAAGGCCACTAAATGACTACATAGACAGCCATCACCCAAATAATATGACATTTATTCCAGACAAAATTGCAAAGCCTGGAAATACTGTAAGTTGGGTGCGTTTCTTCAGCAATCTGACAGACGAGCAAGTGTATTGGATGTTTGAAATGTTTCCTAGTAGTGAGTTCATCATCATATCAAAAGGAACTGCTTATTTGGTACTGATAGGGTTGCGAGGCATCTACCCTTACGCTCCTATAAGAGTAATGAGACAAGATGGAAGAAAACAAGTCATACCTCGGATTTCCAACATGGTCCAGTATAAGACAGATTTTAAGGGAGATGTCATCCCGTTCATGTTCGAAGCGCAACACATGTGGAACCAAAATATTATTGTGGAAGGAGAAACTATTGAGTTAGATAGGTATCACGCCGGTCATATGTACTACTATCTATCATGGACGGAAGATGACGTAGCTGGGGACGTCAAACCAGGGGACAATCTGAAGGATAGGATTATAAACGAAGTGGCTGAGACACAGGTAAAGTATAAGAGGCTACGGAAAGGGTGTTCGAGTTTGAAGCTAAACATATGGAGTAGTATAAGGTGAACATGGAGGCAATAAGGGAATGGAAAGCGATTTCCACTAAGTCAACGAAAATATTGGATTACCCGGAACAACGACCGATGGAGCTAGAAGGGAAGATGAGAAAAAGACTTTCCGATTGCCAAGGCATGGAGGACAATGAAGGAGGAAAGCTGGCAAACACTTACCTATTGATGGATATGCGCGATCTGGGAAACGTGATTGATGGGATCAAAAGCGGCAAGCATGGAAAAGGTCCTTGAGGGACCAAGTAGATTATAATATGGTGTTCTTTACTTCTTTCTAGCTTAGATCGGATTTTGATGTAATAAGGCAAAATGCCATTAGTAACTTTATTGTATTACTATCGATTTAGTGAAAGATTGTTTTAGCTCACTTTCGCATTAATGAAATGAAGCAAACGTGGGCACCAATTTTCTCCAAGTCTATGTGTCGCTTAGGCCTACCTCAGGCACAATGAGGTCCCCGTATTAGGACGCGAACTATTACATGACTTTGTGAAACATGTTTAAATATTCCAAATACTCTTTTATTTTACCTTACTGACTTGGTTACCTTTTATTTTTTCTTTATTTCTGATTATTCCCATTCCCAAAGGTTGGTTCATGCATACTGGCATCGTCAGCATACCACACTAGTTTTAGAGGTCCTCCATCTCCTCCTCCACCCAGCGACCCGAAAAGCAAAGGCAAGGGCAAAAGAAAAATGGATGATTTAAGTGGTATCTGGAAAGACAATTTTGTTGTGGCGGAAAAGGTTAAAACTTTAGATGGTAGAAGTACCCCAGGTCAAAACGAGTTGGTCTTACACTTGGAGCAGAAAATCCTGGAACTATAAAGCGAGCTTGAGCGGGTCCAAAATCTGGCAAACCTTTCCCTTACTCTCATTTTTTCCGACATCAACCAACAAAACCAGACTATCCAAAACCAAACACCACCACCACAAAACACACAAAACCATAACCCACCACCCATGGCTCCAAATTCTCCAGACCAGTATCATAATCCCGCACCTCCCCAGAACCTTAACCTACTACAAGTGCAAACCCATCAATAACATCACCATCATCCAACTCAATACCCGCAAACCACTACATATCACACCCCCCAAAATACATCACAACCTACTCCCGATCCAAAAAAATCGACCAACGATCACCCATATACCCAAGTTTTAGGGACTCATCAAAGCAATCTGATATATGTACCTTGTCTTATACCCCACAACAAACATGGCGGAGGAACTCAAGAAACTCACAGGGAGGGTCCAGAGTGTTGAATGTGGGAAAGGTGTTGAAGGTCTGAATTAAGAAGATGTGTGTATTCAGCTATATGTGGAATTGCTAGAGGTTTACAAACTTCCAAAGTTCAAAATGTTCGATGGCACTGGTGATCCGAAGGTGCATATAAGAATATATTGCGACAAGCTTATGGGAGTGGGTAAGAATGAACAAATATGCATGCAATTGTTTATGAAAAGCCTTACAGGATACGCCTTGTCTTGGTATATCAGTCAAAACCCAAAGAAGTGGGCAAATTGGGTAAGTATGGCATCGGATTTCAAGGATAGATTCAGGTTTAATAGAGAAAACGCGCCAAACGTTTTCTATATTCAAAACCTCAAGAAGAAGCTGACAGAAACCTTCTGTGAGTATGCTACTCGTTGGATATCAGAGGCCACAAAGGTAAGGCCAGCACTCGAAGAAGAACAAATGAATAAGTTATCTGTTAGAGCTCAAGATCCGCAGTATAATGAAAGATTGATGGTCACCGAGAATCACAAATTCTTAGACATCATCAAGTTGGGGGATAGAAAAGAGGAAGGAATCAAGAGCGGGATGATGACTAATTTCAAGGCGATGCAAGCCACAAATAAAGCTTTGCAATCAAGAGGAATTTCAAAGAAGAAAGAAGTGAGTGTTGTGATGGTAGCCCAGGTCCCTATGTCTTCCCTCACGTACCAAACCCCTCCATCCACGTATCAACCCTCACTCCCAAAATACCAATACCCTTCCACCACCTACTATACCAATAACACTCAACCTATATATTACCATCCACCCACCCCCCAATTCTACCCAAAGGATATGTGGTATACCTAATAGTAATTCAGGCATTCAATTAAGCTCCCAAGTCATGAATACGAATGGCAAATTTTTCGATCTCTTGTCCCATTTCAGCTCTTCCTTCTATTAAGTCTTTCATCCCATCTGTAATTTTCTCACATTGAGCCTTATATATTTCTAATCGTTCAGCTTGTTCCATTACCCAAGTTTGGCTCAAAATATCCACTTCTTAAAAATTTTCATCTTGATGGAACTCGCTCTCTTCAGCAAAGTCTTCTGCATTGGCCATGATTCTGGGGATTGTTGCACTCATTCTTTTCATAGCTTGTTTGAGTTCGTCATGTTGCTCTGCTACTTGCTTTAATATATCCATAATACAGGCAATATGCTATTGTTGATTGTCATGCTAAGGAACCATAGTAACTGCCCCGCCAAGATCGCTCCTCTTTTTTTTGCATTTTCATCCAAAAAACTAGAATTTCGCCCGATTATCATATTTTCGTGTGCAATAGCCCACACCTACCGAGTGGGCCGTGCCCCCCGGACTCGGATTACCTAAAAGTTTTATCGGGACATCAAATACGACCTAAAGTACCATAGTCACCGCCCTGCCATGGCCGTTCCTCGTTGTTTTGCGCTTTACGACCAAAAATTAAAATTTTGCCTGATTTCCATATTTTCGTGTGCTATAGCCCACGCCTTCCGACTGGGCCCGGGACCTCCGGATCCGGAACGCATGTAATTTTTCCGGGCCATCAAATAGGACCTAAGGAACCATAGTCACCGCCCCTCCATGACTGTTCCTTATTATTTTGCATTTTATGGCCAAAAACACTAGAATTTCACACGATTGCCATATTTTCGTGTGCTATAGCCCTCGCCTTCCAGTGGGCAGGGCCCCCAGACCCTAATCCCCTAGAATGTTAGCGGGCCATCAAATACAACCTAAAAAACTATAGTTACCGCTCGGCATTATAAATGGCAAACAGCTATCAAGCAGCTAGAATGTATCACACTTAAAACTGTACTACTGCTAAGGTACAACCTTTTCATATGTGTTTATATTTCGAAATTGACCCCTACAGAAGCCCGAACAAAGACTAAGATGGATCTCCCTCTCGAAAGCACGCGTTGCACTATTTTTCCCTTGGACCGATTTTATTCTAAATGGGTTTTTCGGCAAGGTTTTTAATAAGGCAACCATTGATCGTGCAGCATTCACAACAATGTCCAATACCTCAATAAGAATCATGTCACAACGACAAGGGTTCCAATAGGGAAAATTGTAAGAGCTAAATGGTCAAAGCGAACCATGCTCATATAGATTGGTCCGGACCCAAACGTGTAATAACGTACAAAGAAAGTTATTTTCTTCATCGGTATCTTTTATATCCAAGGACATTTCCTCTATTTTTTGAGAATTATTATACAATCAGAATTAAGATAAACTCAGCCAAGCCTATGGGCTACTTTTATTTCGAGTTCGAGCTAACACTCACTCGACCAATACGCCCTCGGGCTACCCTTACTTCGAGTTCGAATCATTCACTCGACCAAGCCTACAGGCTACTTTTGTTTCGAGTTCGAGCAAATACTCACTCGATTACTACGCCTACAGGCTATTTTTATTTCGAGTTCGAGCAAACACTTACTTGACCATTACGCCCACGGGCTATACTTCGAGTTTGAATCATTCACTCGACTACTAAGCCTACGGGATACTTTTATTTCGAGTTCGAGCAAACACTCACTCGACCAGTACGCCTACGGGCTACCTATACTTCGAGTTTGAATCATTCACTCGACCAAGCCTACAGGCTACTTTTATTTTGAGTTCGAGCAAACACTCACTCGACCATTATGCCCTTGGGCTACCCTTACTTCGAGTTTGAATCATTCACTCGACCAAGCCTACGGGCCACTTTTGTTTCGAGTTCGAGCAAACACTCACTCGATTACTATGCCTACGGGCTATTTTTATTTCGAGTTCGAGCAAACACTCACTCGACCATTACGCCCACGGGCTATACTTCGAGTTCGAATCATTTACGCGACTACTAAGCCTACGGGCTACTTTTGTTTCAAGCTCGAGAAATTACTCACTCGACCACTAAGCCTAAGGGCTACACTTACTTCGAGTTCGAGCAAACACTCACTCGACTAGTAAGCCTACGGGCTACTTTTATTTCGAGTTCGAGCAACTACTCACTCGACCATTGCGCCTATGGGCTATTTCTTCAAGATCGAAACATCAACTAAAAATGCATCTACAAACTTTTCAATGATTACAAATGTATCTGCAAGCTATATACAAACTATCTAGGTGATTACAATGTGTAAACTAAATTTTCCGGTCAGGAGCGGTCTATTCTTCGTCAGGCTCGACCCCATTTTTGGACCCGCTCTCGTCCCCATCATCATTTCATCATCATCATCGCTATCGAAACCAGAGCTTCAGCATCAGCTTCAAGTTCTTTGGCTTTTTTTATCTCATCAGCGAGATCGAAACCACGAGCATGGATCTCCTTGAGAGTTTCTCTTCGAGATCGGCGCTTAGCAAGATCGGCGACCCAATGTGCTCAAGTATCGGCATATTCGGATGCCTCTCTCGCCTGGACTTGAGCAGCTTCAGCATCAGCCCGATAGACGGCCACGAGCGCATCTGCATCGGTCTTTGCCCTTTCGGCATCAAATTCGGCCTTGGCAAGTACAGAGGCCAACCGAGCCTCAATTAATTCGGGTAAACTATAGTTGAATTTATACGTAGCTCCAAGGATATGTGGTATACCTAATACGAAAAATGTGATGATAAATACGAATGTGAATATAGATTAGAGAAAATATGAGATAGCCAAGATTTTTCGGAATAAATGAATCTTAGAATTCCACAAGCAGAATCAATCTAAGAAAATTGAAAGAGAGATGCTTTGCTATAAAGAAATATATTGCTTTTTATTACAATGTGAGCCTTCCAGAAAAACTGATCCTTAAGAGATGGTAGCTAAGCCCCTTTATAGTGGAGGAAATTGGCTCCAAGCATAATAAAATAACATTCAGTGGGAGACCCATGATAAGCCAGTTTTTCCGTAATTTCTACCAAGATTCTCTCTAGTGGGATTGCAACGGTTCTTGTCTGTGAGTTTGATCTCGCTGGGAGACGCCGACTTTGGTTTGAGCTCGATTTCGGTTCGAGCCCGATCTTGGTCCGAGCCCTCGAATTACTTCGAGGTCGAGCTCAGTGCTGGCTGGTATATCTACTCTGTGTCGATTTCCACTTGAGCTTGATCATGGTCTTGGCATGGGTCGGCCTGATCGGATTCAAGATTTGGTTTATTGCACTTTTGGTATCTTATTTCGATAGGCCATCGCTCGAACTTGATCGGTCGTGCTAAAGCCGAAATCTATTTTGACCGTACACAGATAGTCCCCTCGTTTCTCGGAAAGGATGCGGCGAGAAACGATATGATTTTTTAATGGCTCGATCGGATTGCAACCAAAAGTTTCCATCGGGTTTGGCCATAACGCATCTGGTAATTGTCTCGTCGGTTTAGTCTCTCAAAGAATTTAATGCGTGTCAGGCGGTATTTGAACCGCCATCGCTTGAATCTATAAATATCCCTTTCTTTTATCTTTTACCATTTTACTTCTTCTGTATCCCAAGTTCCCCAAGTTCTTCTCCATGCCTTTTAATTTGTCAGTAGGTCTGTGATTCCTTTCTAAAAAGCCCTCTTTTATTTCTGCAACATCTTTATCAGTATTCGCTATTCGCCACCTTTGAGTCCGAAAATGATGAAAACATCACAAGCCATCTAATATCCTCAGAAAGAGAAAGATTCATCTTCGCAGTGTGCTGTCGATGAGACATCGGCAGAACCATGGCCTGAGGAGTGTGTTCCCGGGGCGTGTGTTCTTTCTTCATATTTTAAGGTCGACAAGGGTTCGTCGGTCCCTGGCCGGTGCGGACCGGTATCGAGGTATATGTGTTCGATAACTGAGAAACACCTCGAACACCTAAAGAAGGATTGCAATTGGGATAAAAAAGAAATAATAATTCCTGCTTTTGACGAAGATATCACTTCTTGCGTGGAAGGGTTTCTGAGCGTGTATACCTATCCTTTCACTTTGGGTCCCCTTGATCCCGTCGTTATTGACTTCTGTCGTCAATACCAGGTAACCCTATGCCAGGTCCATCCTTCTCTGTGGCGGATCGTTATCCTGATCCGGTATTTTGGGAGCAAAATCGAGGGGATGCCATTCACCCTCGACCATCTTATCCGATTGTATCGTCCTCGACTTTTTCAAGGAGGTTTAATAAAACTTCAGCGTCGGGATACTAAGGCTCTGTTCTCGAGTATTGATGAGGACAGGGACCGAGGCTGGATGGGTAGGTTCGTTCGAGTAAGGACTTCAGACCTGATTCCGATTGTAAAGATGCCCTTTCCCGAGGGGTGAAATATGAAATGTAAGTGTGACCTCGCTACTACTTACGTATTGTTCTTCCAATTATTCTTATTGACATTCCTCTTTTTGTGATGTAGCGATTCCCTGGATGCCCGGAGCAGTTCCCAACCTAAAGAGCTAGGTACGAGCCCTAGTTTCGACCTCTACATACGCCGAACGCTCGTAGCGTGATTTGTCTAAGGGTCGGTGGGAGGCAAAAAATCACGGTAAGATCATTTCTCGTACTCTTTGATGACCCGAACGAGATGGATTTCAAAATATTTTACTAAGGTTTCCCATTTGCAGGTTTGGTAAAGGATGCGGCCTTGAGGCCTTTGTCTAATGAGGAGCAAATTTCGGCTTCTCTCCCGAGGCCGGTGAAGGAGCATAAGAGGAAAAGAGTCTCCGTCCCCGAAGATACAAAACCGAAGAAGAGGACGGCTCGTAAGCCGAAGAAGAATGTTATTCCTTTGACCATGGAATCCGTTCTGCGCCTAAGGGATGGAGAAGAAGAAGAAAAAATCGATGAATCCAGGCTGGCGGTCTGAGTGAGAAGAAACACCGACACCTCATCGGTGGCTGGATCGACGATGCCTCATGAGGCCCCGCTCTGAACTGAGGACATTTCGGAGAAAGATTTGGATAGAGTTCCAGAACTATCAAATATTGATGGCGCATCTTATCGGAGTCAACGAGCAGGGGATATGACCGAAGAGGACCTCGAACCACTTCGAACTGAGAAAAATGCTCTAGGCGATTTATTTGGGGCAGCAGTCGAGGGTTCGCCTACATTTCCTGCTTTTTCCGCAAGGGTGATTCGAGAAGCTCAAGCTTTGGGAGCTCTCGATCTAGATAGGCCTCATGATGAAGAAGATCCCTTTCGTGACCTTTTTACCGGCATTGAAGATGTTACCGGGGCTGACGACGAACCATATCTCTTTCTCGGATTGCGGCAAGCTCCAAGTCAGGCGAGCTTTTAATACTATATTTATCGGTGTCTTTATGCTCATCTTTTGTTAAATTCATTTCTCGTTTGTTTGTAGGCAGAGGCAGTTCATCGAGAGCAATGTTCTCGATCCCAAAATGAACTTCATCGATATGGAGCCAACCTACAACGGGTTAGTGACGAGAGGAATTCCCTTAGACTTTCCTTAGGGCAGAGAGAAGAGAAAATAAAAGACCTCCGAGATGAGCTATCCAGGGCTTACCGAGATCAAACCGATTTGTCTGAGCAGGTAATGATACTTTTGAAAGCCTATGGGCTTGATACCGGAATGATAGCTAACATTTTGGTCTCACAGCTGCAGCAAAAAATTGAGATGATCGGGAAGCTTCGCGAGGAGGTTGATGTAATAAGAACGGAGTCTCTGCGGTGGAAAGAAGGTATGGACCATTTTGCTTCAGTAAAGGAGACTGTTCGAGCCCAGTTATCATCGTTCGAAGCCCAACTTCAGAAACTGAAGGAAAAGGGCCTGATTCAGGCGAGAAGAATTGAGGAGCTTGAGGCTCGGTTGGCGTCTGTACTTGCCAAGGCCGAATCTGATGCCAAAAGGGCAAAGGCCGATGCGGATGCGCTCGTGGCCGTCTATCGGGCTGATGCTGAAGCTGCTTAAGTCCAGGTGAGAGAGTCAGCCGAATATGCCGATACTCAAGCACATTGGGTTGCCGATCTTGCTAAGCGCCGATCTCGAAGAGAAACTCTCGAGGAGATCCATGCTCGTGGTTTCGATCTCGCTGATGAGATAAAAAGAGCCAAAGAACTTGAAGCTGATGCTGAAGCTCTGGTTTTCGATAGCGATGATGATGATAAATGTGATGATGGGGATGAGAGCGGGTCCAAAAACGGGGTCGAGCCTGACAAAGAATAGACCGCTCCTGACCGGAAAGTTTAGTTTTCACATTGTAATCACCTAGATAGTTTGTATATAGTTTGCAGATACATTTGTAATCATTGAAAAGTTTGTAGATGCATTTTTAGTTGATGTTTCGATCTTGAAGAAATAGCCCATAGGCGCAATGGTCAAGTGAGTACTTGCTCAAACTCGAAATAAAAGTAGCCCGTAGGCTTAGTAGTTGAGTGAGTGTTTTCTCGAACTCGAAGTAAGTGTAGCCCTTAGGCTTAGTGGTCGAGTGAGTATTTGCTTGAGCTTGAAACAAAAGTAGCCCGTAGGCTCAGTAGTCTAGTGAATGATTCGAACTCGAAGTATAGCCCGTGGGCGTAATGGTCGAGTGAGTGTTTGCTCGAACTCAAAATAAAAATAGCCCCTAGGCGTAGTAATCGAGTGAGTGTTTTCTCGAACTTGAAACAAAAGTAGCCTGTAGGCCTGGTCGAGTGAATGATTCAAACTCAAAGTAAGGGTAGCCCATGGGCGTAATGGTCGAGTGAGTGTTTGCTCGAACTCGAAATAAAAGTAGCCCGTAGGCTTGGTCGAGTGAATGATTCGAACTCGAAGTATAGGTAGCCCGTGGGCGTAATGGTCGAGTGAGTGTTTGCTCGAACTCGAAATAAAAGTAGCCCGTAGGCTTAGTAGTCGAGTGAATGATTCGCACTTGAAGTATAGCCCGTGGGCGTAATGGTCGAGTGAGTGTTTGCTCGAACTCGAAATAAAAGTAGCCCGTAGGCTTAGTAGTCGAGTGAATGATTCGCACTTGAAGTATAGCCCGTGGGCGTAATGGTCGAGTGAGTGTTTGCTCGAACTCGAAACAAAAGTATCTTGTAGGCTTGGTCGAGTGAATGATTCGAACTCGAAGTAAGGGTAGCCCGTGGGCGTAATGGTCGAGTGAGTGTTTGCTCGAACTCGAAATAAAAGTAACCCGTAGGCTTGGCTGAGTTTATCTTAATTCTGATTGTATAATAACTCTTAAAAAATAGAGGAAATGTCCTTGGATATAAAATATGCCGATGAAGAAAATAACTTTCTTTGTACGTTATTACATGTCTGGGTCCGGACCAATCTATATGAGCATGGTTCGCTTTGACCATTTAGCTCTTACAATTTTCCCTATTGGAACCCTTGTCGTTGTGACATGATTCTTATTGAGGGATTGGACATTGTTGTGAATGTTGCACGATCAATGGTTGCCTCATTAAAAACCTTGCAGAAAAACCTATTTGGGATAAAACCGGTCCAAGGGAAAAAGAGTGCAACGCATGCTTTCGAGCGGGCGATCCATCTTAGTCTTTGTTCGGGCTTCTGCATGGGTCAGTTTCGAAATATAAACGCTCCAGCTGCTTGATAGTTGTTTGCCGTTTATAATGCCGAGCTTGTACGACCCTTTTTCGATGTTCTCGAGCACCTGATATAGTCCTTCCCAATTCGGTCCTAATTTTCCTTCGTTCGGATTTCGGGTATTGAGGGTAATGTTTCTTAACACTAAGTCCCCAGGTTTGAAATGGCAGAGCTTTGTTCTTGTATTATAATATCTTTCGATTTGTTGCTTTTGGACGGCCAACTGGATGAGAGCAGCTTCTCGTCTTTCATCCGATAGTTCGAGGCTAGCATTCATAGCCTTGTTGTTTGATTCTTTCGTTGCGAATCAGAATCTGGCACTTGGTTCACCAACTTCCACTGGTATCAATGCTTCGGACCCATATACTAAGGAGAATGGAGTCGCCCCCGTGTTGGATTTTGACGTCGTCCGATATGCCCAAAGGACCTCGGGCAGGATTTCTCTCCATTTCCCTTTAGCGTCGTTTAACCTCTTCTTTAAGTTTTGAATGACAGTTTTGTTTGTTGACTCGGCCTGTCCGTTTCCACTGGGTGGTATGGCATTGATAATATCCTCCTTATCTTATGGTCTTTGAGGAATCTTGTTACTCTGCTGCCAACGAATTGTTTTCCATTGTCACACACTATTTCTGCGGGTATCCCAAATCGGCATATGATATGATCCCAAATAAANCCTCTGCCATCGACCCCAGATAAAGCTAAATTCATTTTATTTATGACTGACTATTTTTCTAAATGGGTTGAAGCGCAGGCGTTCGAGAAAATAAGAGAGAAAGAAGTTATAGACTTTATTTGGGATCATATCATATGCCGATTCGGGATACCCGCCAAAATAGTATGTGACAATAGAAAATGAGTCGTTAACTTCTTTCTCTCTTATTTTCTCGAACGCCTGCGCTTCAACCCATTTAGAAAAATAGTCAGTCATAAATAAAATGAATTTAGCTTTATCTGGGGTTGATGGAAGAGAACCGACGATATCCATCCCCCGCTTCATGAACGGCCATAGGGACAGGACTGAGTGGAGTTGCTCTCCGGGTTGGTGGATCATCGGTGCAAACCTTTGACATTTGTCACACTTATGAACAAATTCCTTCACATCTTTGCCCATATCGATCCAATAATATCCTGCTCTGATTATTTTTCGAACTAGTGTGTCGGCTCCAGAGGGATTCCCACAAGTACCTTCGTGCACTTCTCGTAGGATATAATCAGTATCTCCTGGGCCTAAGCATACCGCCAACGGTCCATCGAATGTTCTTCGGTACAGCATTCCGTCCGAAGCCAATGTGAATCGAGCTGCCTTAGTCTGTAGTGCTCTGGAATCTTTAGGATCCGGTGGGAGTTTTCCGCTTTTCAAGTATTCAATATACCTGTTTCTCCAATCCCAGGTTAAACTTGTAGAATTTATTTCGGGGTGACCTTCTTCGATTATCGATCTCGAAAGTTGAACAATGTTCTCCGAGCCCGAGTCATCTACCTCAATCGATGATCCCAGATTTGCAAGTGCATCGGCCTCATTATTCTGTTCCCACGGTACATGCCGTAAAGTCCATTGTTTGAAATGGTGCAAAGTGACCAGCAGTTTATCTAAATACCTTTGCATCCTACCTTCTCGAACTTCGAAAGTTCTGTTTACTTGGGTCACTACCAGCAAGGAGTCGCAATTGGCTTCAGTGACTTCTGCTCCCAAGTCTCTAGCTAGTTTGAGACCTGCAATCATGGCTTCATACTCGGCCTCATTGTTGGTGAGCCTGATAGTTTTAATAGATTGCCTAATAGTATTACCCGTGGGTGGTTTCAAAACTATGCCCAACCCGAACCCTTTTATGTTCGAAGCCCCGTCCGTAAAAAGAATCCATACCCCTGATGACTTACCCGATGTTAACAGAAGTTCTTTTTTGACTTCGGGTATGAGGGTTGGCGTGAAATCAGCCACAAAGTCTGCTAAAATTTGAGACTTTCTGGCCGTACGGGGTTGATATTCGATATCGTACCCACTGAGTTCGACGGCCCATTTGGCTAATCGGCCAGATAGTTCGGGTTTATGCAAGATATTACGAAGCGGGTAAGTGGTTAACACACATATGGGATGATACTGAAAGTACGGCCTTAGCTTCCTTGAGGCGCTTATTAGTGCAAGTGCCAATATTTCTAAGAGCGGATATCTAGTTTCTGCATCTCCTAAGGTTCGACTAGTATAATAAATGGGGAATTGCGTACCTTGCTCTTATCTAACTAGGACACCGCTTACGGCGACTTCCGATACTGCCAAGTATAAATATAGTTTTTCATCTATTTTGGGAGTGTGAAGTAGTGGTGGGCTTGATAGATATCGCTTTAGTTCCTCTAATGCTTGTTGGCATTCCTGGGTCCAAGCAAAATCGTTCTTCTTTTTGAGTAGAGAGAAAAATTTGTGACTTCGATCTGATGATCTCGAAATGAATAGGCCTAAGGCTACAATCCGTCCGGTTAGCCTTTGTACGGCTTTCACGCTATCCACGTTGGTAATGTCTTCGATGGCCTTGATTTTCTCGGGGTTTATCTCGAATCCTCGGTTTGATACCATGAAGTCGAGGAATTTGCCCGAACCGACCCCGAACGCACATTTTTCGGGGTTGAGCTTCATGTTGTATTTTCTTAAAATCTCAAACGTTTCCTGCAAATGGGTCAAGTGATCCTCTGCGCGCAGGGATTTAACTAGCATGTCATCAATATAGACTTCCATTGATTTACCTATTTGTTCTTCGAACATTTTATTTACTAAGCGTTGATAAGTAACTCATGCATTCTTCAGCCTGAAGGGCATTACATTGTAACAATATGTTCCATATCTGGTCACAAATACAGTTTTTTCCTGGTCCTCCGGGTTCATCTGAATTTGATTATACCCGGATAGGCATCGAGAAAGGTGAGGATCTCGTTGCCGGCCGTGGCATCGATCATGCGATTGATGTTGGGCAATCTTTGGGGCATGCTTTGTTTAAATCCTTATAATCCACACACATTCTAAGTTTGTTCCCTTTTTAGGCACTATAACTACATTGGCTAATCATTAGGGATATTTCACTTCTCGAATGGACCCTATTTTGAGAAGTTTGGTTACCTCATCCTTTATGAACGCGTGCTTTACCTCCGATTGGGGTCTGCTTTTTTGCTTCACCAGTCTGATCCTGGGGTCCAAGCTTAGTCGATGCGTCGTTATGTCTGGTGGTATCCCTATTATATCTAAATGGGACCAGGCAAAACAGTCGATGTTATTGATAAGAAATTGAATGAGTTTCTTCCTGAGTTCGGGGCTCAAACCCGTTCCTAGGTATACCTTTCGTTTGGGCCAATGTTCGATTAGTATGGTTTGCTCCAGTTCCTCAATTGTTGATTTGGTGGCATCGGAGTCATCGGGGGTCATGAGGGATCGAGGGATCCACCGATCATCATCCTCTTCGACGTTCTGCTTATCTGGCTGGGCCGAAGCCGATGTCTGTGATTGCTATTTGGCGTTCTGTTCTTTGATTGTATCTCCATCTGAACCCGTTCTTTTTATCGGTGAGGACGAAGATATTGATTTTGCTTCCTCGACGGCGAACATTTCCTTTGCGGCCGGCTGTTCTCCGTACACTATCTTGACGTCTCTCGATATTGGGAATTTGAGGACCTGGTGCAGGGTTGAAGGTACGACTCTCATGCTGTGGATCCATGGCCTTTCGAAAAGGGAGTTATATCTCATATCTCCTTCGATCACATGAAATTTTGTTTCCTGGTTGGTTTCGGCCACATTTATTGGTAGGATTATCTCGTCTTTGGTGGTTTCACATGCCATATTGAATCCGTTCAGAACCAGAGTCACAGGTACGACCTGGTTCTGTAAGCCGAGCTATTCTATGACCCTTGATCTAATGATATTGGCTGAGCTACCTGGATCAATTAGCACACACTTAATTTTAATTGTATTCACGAGTATGGATATTACTAGTGCATCGTTATGGGGTTGGGTGATTCCTTCTGCATCTCCATCATTGAAAGACAAGGTCCCTGTGGGTATATAATCTTGAGTTCGAGATCGCTTTTCCCGGACAATAGATGTTTTAGCGCGTTTAAGCACTGGTCCCTGCGGGGTATCAGCGCCGCCGATGATCATGTGAATGACGTGTTGCGGTTCTTCTAGCTCGTTTTGCTTGCCGAAGTCCTTACTCTTGAAGTGATCCTTATCCCTATTGCTCAGAAATTCCCGAAGGTGCCCTTTGTTAAATAAGCGGGCTACTTCCTCTCTTAATTGCCTGCAATCTTCCGTCCTGTGACCATGGGTGCCATGATATTCACACATTTGATTGGGATTCCTTCGGGTAGGGTCGGTCTGCATAGGTCGAGGCCATTTAGTGTCTTCGATGCGTCCGATGGCTGACACGATAGCAGATGCACCGACGTTGAAGTTGTATTCCGACAGTCGAGGTGCTTCTATAGGATTGACATGTTTATCGAAGCTGCTTTTACTCATCAGCCCCCGAGAATTTTGTCCTCGATCAATCCTTCAATTGTTTCAAACTGCATTGCGTGCTGAACTGTTGTTTATCCGATCTGTGACGTACGGTCGATATCGATCTTAGTTTGACCTTTGCCCCCTGTCGATCTCCTTTTGGTTTTTAATAACTGTTTTGTTCTGATGAACGGGTCCGTATGGAGCCCCCAACTGATCATCCTCGACCCTGATCTTCGATTGATATCGGTTGTGTACGTCTGCCTAGGTTATCGCTGGATACTTGATCAGATTTTATTTCAGCCGATGTGATGCTGTAGAACTTAGCTGGTTCAACCCTTGGGTGAAAGCTTGGACGACCCAATCGTCTGTGACCGGGGGTAATTCCATGCGTTTCATTTTAAATCTGGACACGAACTCCCTCAGCATTTCATTCCCCCTTTGTTTTACTTTGAAGAGGTCTGATTTTCTTATTGCAACCTTTATGGAACCAGCATGCGCCTTTACGAACGAATCTGCTAACATGGCAAAAGAGTCGATGGAATTCGGCGGTAAATTGTGGTACCAGATCATTGCTCCCTTCGAGAGGGTCTCCCCGAATTGTTTTTATAACACGGATTCGATCTCATTGTCCTCCAAATCGTTGCCTTTTATGGCACACGTGTAAGAGGTGATATGTTCGTTGGGATCGGTCGTACCAATTTATTTGGGAATTTCGGGCAGGCGGAATTTTTTGGGGATTGGCTTCGGTGCTGCACTTGACGGAAAAGGCTTTTGTATGAAGTTTTTTGAATCAAGACCCTTTATCATTGGTGGAGCCCCCGGGATTTGATCGATCCTGGCATTATAAGTTTTCACCCTCTTGTCGTTGGCTTCGACTCGGTTTGTAAGTTCCTTGAGCAATTTGGTAATTCCGGGAGTAGTCCCCGATTCTTGTTCGTTAGATTTCACTACGGCAGGCTCTGTTCTGGGGGTAGCTTCTCGAAGTGGATCGGACTCCGGCCTGTTTTGTGCGCGAGTTTGGCTCTGTAGTTGAGTTATCGCTACTTGTTGGGCTTGCAGCATCTCGAAGATCATACGCAGGCTGGTCCCGATTTCCCCCGCATTTTGTGTGTCTCGGGCTACGGATCGAGCTCCGCCCCGAATGCTTCTTTCCTGTTCGGAATGTTGATTCGCTTCCAAAGCTATTTGTGAGTTGACATCCAATGGTATTTCGACTCGAATCTCGGTGCCATTGTCAATTGGCCTTCCGGCCACGGGTGTCAAGTTATTAGTTTCATCTTGAAGGCCAGCTTCGTTATCGATTGGTGAAGCCATTTGATTGATGGTTGTTCGTAGTGTTTTTTCAGATTTGTATCAAATAACCACTGTTATCCTCGGCCCCACGGTGGGCGCCAAACTATTTACCCGAAAAAATAGATATAGTTGAATTTATACGTAGCTCCAAGGATATGTGGTATACCTAATACGAAAAATGTGATGATAAATATGAATGTGAATATAGATTGGAGAAAATATGAGATAGCCAAGATTGTCCGGAACAAATGAATCTTAGAATTTCACAAGCAGAATCAATCTAAGAAAATTGAAAGAGAGATGCGTTGCTATAAAGAAATATATTACTTTTTATTACAATGTGAGCCTTCCAGAAAAACTGATCCTTAAGAGATGGTAGCCAAGCCCCTTTATAGTGGAGGGAATTGGCTCAAAGCATAATAAAATAACATTCAGTGGGAGACCCATGATAAGCCAGCTTTTCCGTAATTTCTGCCAAGATTCTCTCTAGTGGGATTGCAACGGTTCTTGTCTGTGAGTTTGTCTCGCTGGGAGACGCCGACTTTGGTTTGAGCTCGATTTCGGTTCGAGCCCGATCTTGGTCCGAGCCCTCGAATTACTTCGAGGTCGAGCTCAGTGCTGGCTGGTATATCTACTCTGTGTCGATTTCCACTCGAGCTTGATCATGGTCTTGGCACGGGTCGGCCTGATCGGATTCAAGATTTGGTTTGTTGCACCTTCGGGATCTTACTTTAATAGGCCATCGTTCGAACTCGATCGGTCGTGCTAAAGCCAAAATCTATTTCGATCGTACACAGGTGTCCCGGTGACACCCCATGGTATAAGGTGCATACGCCCCTGCGAATAGATGGCTAGGTTTTTGCGGTTAAATAAATTCATGAGATACACAAAGTAATTGGTACATTAATATTTTTGCTTCCTAGACCAAGATTGGAGAAGTCTACGAATGAAAGTTCTTTGTGCAAATGCACCCATTATCCAAGAAGAGCTCAACAGTATAAGAAATAACTTTCTGCAAAAAGATGAAGAATTTTAATGCCAAGGAGAAAAGCTACTGACCATTGTAAGTAGTACTATGCAGATCATGGCCTGCCAAATTGGCTGCTTTATTTAAGGCTTTCCTCCAATTATGCACCTTCTTAGTGTCACCCTTGAAATCCTCCTCATATTTAGAAAAGGCTTCGGCAAAACTATTTCTCTGGGAACGTACTTCTAATGGATTTATGTCATAGAAAATTGGTACAACTGCCTGCCCAATTTCATTTCGACATTCCATGATATTCACTAGTTCATCCAAGCACCAATTGGACGACGCATAGTTCTTTGAGAAGATGATAATGGCAAACCTTGACCGTTTAATGGCACTGTCAAGTTGAGGTGAAAACGATGCACCTCGTTCTAGTGTTTCATCATCTTTGAAAGTATTGATTCCAGCCCGACATAATTCTCTGTGAAGGTGGGCTACAAAGGTCTTACGCGTATCTTCTCCTCTAAAACTCAAGAACACATCATAATCCCACTGTTCGGAAGGTGGTAATGAAGTATAAGAGGTAGATGGCATCTTTAACCAAGTGAAGTGGAAATAGAACTTTTCTATCCTCTATAACCTGCTGTTGCACTTCCTCAACAATTTACTGAAAGCTGCCTTCTGAAGAGAGTTGAATGACTCCACGAATCACTAAACAAAACAATAAACAGATTATTCCAAAAACTATTTCTGTTGGTCAAGTTGTGAAACAGAATATTTAGACAACTCAATCAGATTTAATGACATTCCAAGTTACTTCATTATCCTTTATCTGTTTTGTGATAACCAAGACATCTCTGAGGGCCAATGACACACTATTTGAAACTCGGTGGATGATGAACCGCCCCTCTATGCATTTATCTGCGATACGGTTCGAAATCGTGACATGCGCCTAGCCCTCACATAACTAGTCGCGCTCTTACCACTAGATTAAAGCCCTAAGGGCCCAAGTTGCTTCATTATCTTCGAATAGAACTCGTCAACAATGTTCACTCTGGTTAGTCATATTCTACTCAATGCACTGACAAATGATAATAAATCTGAAGCCTACTACTAGCCAACGAAAGATCAATGAAAGCTGCACTATTCCTGGGGGCGGATCTAGTAAAGGAGCTATGGG
>AWOL01S0044380.1:36483-51197 GCA_000715115.1 Nicotiana otophora | reverse complement strand
TTCATCTCCCCCCCCCCTATATTGTCTTCTTCCCCGACAATCTTCTCCCATTTTTCTTTTTCTTTTGGTTGCCAAGATTTGAAATTTTTGCGAAATAATTCAACCATTTTGTTTGAATTTAAGTTTTTAATTTTTTATTTTGGAATTTTGTTGACAAAGTGGCCTTTGTGGTTCTTTTAATTTTGCCAACAAAAGATCTAAATTTTTCCTTTTCCGTTATTTTATTTTGGCTCATCATTATCGAGCTTTGTGAAAGGAAAAAATAATGATAGAAAAAAAAGGGAGGGTCGGAGATGGAGTTTCAGGCGAAATTTCGACCGATGAAGTTTTTTGGGTATGTTGTTTGTGTGCATCTATTTGGGTGTTGCAACTAATAGTTTTGTTGTAACTGTGGTGGAGTTTTCTTTACAAAGAAGAAGGGGTTGCAATGGTGGAGAAGGCGGTGCAGTGGTGGGGAAGGTGGTGCACTGATTGTTGGGTATTTTTTTATTTGAGCGAGTCGGTTCTGTAAAGTTGTCAGTTGATTAAAAGGGTGCTTTTTAATTCAGAGATGCACGTGTATATACAATATTGAATATTAACTAGGCTGGTCAAAAGTAGTGTAATTGACACACATTTGAAAGGTTTGGTGTGTAAAATTAAACTCGTAGTCAATAGGTGTGTAACAGGGATTTGGGTGCAAGGTGGATGGGTAAACTATGTATTTTGCCTAATTCAAATAATGAAATATTTAATAACTGAAATTATAGGATTTTAGAATCTTAAATATTGGAAAAATAACAAAATTACTAATTTGTCCAATGTATACTCTATTTTAAAGGGTAAAAAAGGCGAACGGTATTTCGCTAAGGGTGTTCGTGCTTTTAATATAGTATAGATAGTTACTATTCAACAAAGTACACGAGCGAGTTTCAAGTACTGTATAACAGATCTATAGTGGGTCACAGAAGCCCTGGGGGAGTGTACATAAAACACTAGGCAAATACTACGTCGGCAAATGACGGGAGAAATGCGGGGTATATAAATAACGGGACTCGATAGAAGCTGTTTTATTTCATGCAGATATCATATTACAGTCAGACATCTCTATAACATTATCTATATATAATAATCATTCACTATAAAAGTTAAATTTTTCTCGGATTCGATATAAACAATGGGACTCGGTAGTTGTTTCCTCACCCACGAAAGTCATTGTTGATCTTCATGTACTACATATGTCAAACTCCACACGCTTTTTTGTGTGATAGTGTGGGACTAGCTCTTTATTTTGGTATTAATTTACTTCGTCAGATTGTAAATTTTGAAGTTTTAATTCTTTCTGATAAAGCTTTACAGTTTATCAAACTATCAATATTTACTTAAAAGAAAGAAATGTAAAATTCCAATGCATATACTAGAAGCCAAGGTACGCAGGTGTTATGAATTAAAGAAATAAATTTGAAAGAACTATTCCACCACCCTCCCCAAAAGATAAGGGAGATAAAACAAAGCCAAGTTCGTTTCATAAACAAGGTTGAGTCACGACTTTAATGGAGTTGATATACAAGAATTGATTAATATTTATTTGCAGTTATTTAATTTTTGAAATTGAATAAGTCGTGATAATCATTTTGTTAATATAACAATACAGAATATCATCCAATTTAAGTAAATGACAACGCAATTTGTTTTTTTTTTATTTAACTACCTAATTTTCCTTCCATACATCACGAAAAACTTCGTTATGCGTTGTGCCAACCAAACCCTTCATATCCATCAGTGAGGTTCTTGACAACAAGTATCAAGGTCAAGTAGTGAAAACGATTTATATGCTACGAATTTTTCCTTGAGATGAAATAATAATAATAGTAATAAGTGCACGACATGAAACATAAAAGTAGAAAAGAAAAATCACTTGAATGTTTTTTATTGAAGCTCTCTTTTATTTTTCTCATATACAAGTATACAACTATTACTTAGAAAAAGACCTAAAGGTTAGCAAGCGTGACATACACACTGCATTATTGCTTCTTTTTGAATCTTCATTTATAAGGAAATGAATTTTCGATTTTGCAACATCCGAGCCATTTTTATGTCTTTTACAACTTTTGTATTGACTATTCCAATATGTCTATGATTATGCAAGAACATTCTCACGGCATCCAACTAGCTTGACTAAAGATGGATTTTGGAATTTTGGACAGATGACATACTGTGATCGCGCGTATAGCACATGAATGGAACTAGAAGGTTTATAGCACACGAAAATCCGAGAATCATCCTAAATTCTTGTTTTATGGCCCTAATAAAATAAAAAAACGAGTAATAGTCATGGAAAAGCGATGACTATTGTCAATTAGGTCATTTTTTTATAAACCCGCAAAATTTTAGGAGATTCGGGGCCGGTCGCCCAAATTCATGGAGATGGCGTGGACTTTAGCACATGAAAATCTGGGAATCATCGTAAATTCCTGTTTTATGACCCTAAAATGCCAAAAACCGAGGAACAATCATGGCAAAGGGATGACTATTGTTCATTAGGTCGATTTTGATGTGCCCGCAAAATTTTAGGAGATTTGGAGTCGGTCGCGCGAATTCATGCAGATGGCGTGGACTATAGCATAAACAAATCTGGGAATCGTCCTGAATACCGCAAAATTTTAGCAAATTCGGACCTGTCACCCGAATTCATGCGGATGGCATGGATTAAGCACACGAAAATATGAGAATCGTCCTAAATTCCTATTTTATGGCCCTAAAACGCCAAAAAACGAGGAACGGTCATGGTGAAGCGATGACTATTATTCATTAGGTCGTTTTTATGGACCCACACAATTTTAGGAGATTGAGAGCCGGTCATCCAAATTCATGGAGATGGTATGGACTGTAACACACAAAAATTTGAGAATCGTCTTGAATTCCTTTTTTATGGCCCTAAAACGCCAAAACTCGAGGAACGGTCATGGCGAAGCGATGACTATTGTTCATTAGGACGTTTTTTTGCACCCGCATAATTTTAGGAGATTCGGGGTCGGTTGCCCGAATTCAGCCAGGTAGTGTGGACTATAGCACACGAAAATCCGGAAATCGTCTTGCATTCCTGTTTTATGGCTATAAAATACCAAAAACGAGTAACGGTCAGGGCGAAGCGATGAATATTGTTCATTAAATTATTTTTTTTGAGACCGCAATATTTAGGAGATTCGGCGTCGGTCGCCCGAATTCAAGCCGATAGTGGGGACTATGGCACACGAAAATTTGGAAATCGTCCTGAATTCCTATTTACGGTCCTAAAACGCCAAAATAATGAGGAACAATCATGGCAAAAGCGATGACTATTGTTCATCAGGTCGTTTTTGGAGGGCCAGCAATTGTTTTGAAGATTCGGAGCCTGTCGATTGAATTCATGCAGATACGTGGACTATAGCACATAAAAATCTGGGAATCGTCTTTAATTCTTATTTTATGGCCCTAAAACGAAAAAAATTGATGTACGGTCATGACAAAGCGATAACTATTGGCCATTAGGTTATTTTTGATGGGATTGCAAAATATTAGGAGATTCGGAGCCGCTCGACAGAATTCATACAGATGACATTGTCTATTGCACATAAGAATATGAGAATCATCCTGAATTCTATTTTATGGCCCTAAAACGCCAAAAAATGAGGAACGGTCATGGCAAAGCGATTACTATTGTTCAATATGTCATATTATATGAGCCCGCAAAATTTTAGGAGAATGGGAGACGGTCCCCCGAATTTAGGCATAGGCAGTGGACTATATCACACAAATATGTGAATCGTCTTGAATTCATGTTTTAGGGTCCTAAAACGCCAAAAATGAGAAACGAACATAGCAAAACGATGACTATTATTCATTAGGTCATTTGTATTGGCCTGCAAAATTTTAGGATATTCAAGGCTAGTCCCACGAATTCAGACAGATGGCGTGGAATGTATACTGCACACGAAAATCTTGGAATTACCCTGAATTCCAGGTTTATGGCCCTAAGACGCCAAAAAATGAGGAACAATCATGGCAAAACGCTGACTATTTTTTATTAGGTCATTTTTTATGGGACCGCAATATTTTAAGAGATTCGAGGTCGGTCAACCGAATTCAAACAAATGGTGTGGTCTATAGCACACAAAAATTTAGAAATCTTCTTGAATTCCTTTTATTTTGGCCCTAAAACACCTAAAAATACAGAATGGTCATAGCGAAGCGTTGAGTATTGTTCAGTCGCCCAAATTCAGAGAGATGGCATAGAATATAGCACACAAAAAATTAGGAATCGTCCTAAATTCCTATTTTATGACCCTAAAACGCCAAAAACAAATGAACGGTCATGGAGAAGCGATGACTATTGTTCATTAGGTCGTTTTTATGGGTCGACACAATTTTAGCAGATTCGGGTCAGTCGCCAGAATTCATACAGATGGTGTGGACTATGGCATATAAAAATGTGAGAATCGACCTAAATTCCTGTTTTATGACCCTAAAATATTAAAAACGAAGAATGGTCATGACGAAGCGATGACTATTGTTCATTAGGTCCTTTTTGATGGGCCCACAAAATTTTAGGAGAATTGGGGTCGATTGCTCGAATTCATACAAATGGCGCGGACTATAGCACACGAAAATCTAGGAATCGTCTTGAATTCCCTTTTTATGGCGCTAAAACGCCCCAAAACGAGGAACGTTCATCGTGAAGCGAAGAGTATTGTTCATTAGGTCATTTTTATGGGCCTGTAAAATTTTAGAAAATTCAGTTTCGATCGCCCGAATTCATGGAGATGGCGTGAACTATACAACAATAATAACAACATACCGCGGTGTGGACTATAGCACACGAAAATATAAAAATCGTCCTGAATTACTATTTTATGGACCTAAAACGCCAAAAACTGAGGAACGGTTATTGCGAAGCGATAATTAGAGTTTATTAGGTTGTTTTTGGTGGGCCAGTAAATATTTAGGAAATTCGAGGTTGCTCGCCCGAATTTATGCAGATGGCATGGACTATCGCATGCGAATATCTAAGAATCGTCCTGAATTCCTATTTTATGGCTCTAAAACGCCAAAAACGAGGAACTGCCATAGCGAAGCGATGACTACTGTTCATTAACTCCTTTTTTTAACACATTTTAGAAGATTCGGGGTCGATCGCTCGAATTCATGCAGAAAGTGTGGACTATAGTACACGAAAATTTGGGAATCATCATAAATTTGTGTTTTATGGCCTTAAAACTCCAAAAACGAGGAATGATCATGGTGAAGCACATGACTATTGTTCATTAGGTCTTCTTTATGGGCCCGCAAAATTTTAGGAAATTCGGAGCTGGTCGCCCGAATTCATGTAGATATCGTGTACTATAGCACACGAAAATTTGGAAATCGTCCCGAATTCTGGGTTCATTAGGTCATGGCGAAGCGTAAGGTATTTGCAACTGTAAGTAATGATGCTATTATTGATAATGGTCATGGCGAAGCGATTACTATTGTTCATTAGGTAATTTTTTATGGGCTTGCAAAATATTAGGAGATTCGAGGTAGGTCCCCTGAATTGAGGCAGATGGCGTGGATCATAGCATACAAAAATCTGAGAATCGCCTTAAATTCCTATTTTATGGCCCTAAAATGCCAAAAATGAGAAACATCCATGGCGAAGCGATGACTATTGTTCATTTTGTCATTGTTTATAGGACCGCAATATTTTAGGAGATTCGGGGTCGTTCGCCCGAATTCAAACAAATGGCGTGGACTATAAACACACGAAAATTTGAGAATCGTATTGAATTTCTATTTTATGGTCCTAAAACACCCAAAAATGAGGAACGGTCATCGCTTTACGATGACTATTGTTCATTAGGAGATTTCTATGGGCCCGCAAAAATTTTGAAAATTCAGGTACGGTCGGCCGAATTCATAGAGATGACGTGGACTATAGCACACAAAAATCTGGGAATCATTCTGAATTTTTATTTTATGGCCCTAAAATGCCAAAAACATGAGGAACGGCCATCGCGAAGCAATAACTAGTGTTCATTAGGTCATTTTTTATGGGCCAACGAAATTTTAGGAAATTTGGGGCAGCTCGCCCGAATTTATGCAGATGGCGTGGACTATCGCACACGAAAATCTGAGAATCGTCCTCAATTCCTATTTTATGGCCCTAAAATGCAAAAACATGAGGAACGATCATGGCAAAGCGATGAATATTTTTCATGAGGTCGTTTTTTATAGACTGCAAAATGTTAGAAAATTCGGGGCTGAATTTCCGAATTCGTGGAGATGGCATGATCTATAGCACACAAATATCTGAGAATTATCCTAAATTCCTCTTTTATGGCCCTAAAATTTCAAAAACGAGAAAAGGTCATGGCGAAGCGATGACTACTGTTCTTTAGGTAGTTTTTGATGGGCCAGCAAAATTTTAGGAGACTCGGGGTCCATCACCTGAATACATGCATATGGTGTGGACTAAAGCACACGAAAATCTGAGAATCGTCATAAATTCCTATTTTATAGCCCTAAAACGCCAAATAATGAGAAACGGTCATGAAAAAATGAAGATTATTATGATTAGGAAGTTTTTTATGGGCTCGCAAATTTTTTGAAGATTCGGAGTTTGTCACACAAATTCATGCAGATGGCGTGGACTATAGCACATAAAAATCTGGGAATCGTCTTGAATTTCTGTTTTAAGGCCCTAAAACGCCAAAATCGAGGAATGGTCATGACAAAGCAATGACTATTGTCCATTAGATCATTTTTTATGGGGCCGCAAAAGTTTAGGAGATTCGGGTCGGACGCCCCAATTCAGGTAGATGGCATGGATAACACACGAATATCCGATGATTGTCCTTCATTCTTATTTTATGGCCTTAAAACGCCAAAACATAAGGAACGGTCATGGCGAAGCGATGAATATTGTCCATTAGGTCATTGTTTATGTGCCTGCAAAATTTTAGGAGATTCGGGATCGGTCCCACGAATTCAGGCAGATGGCGTAGACTATAGCACACAAAAATCTCGGAATCGCCCTGAATTCCTGTTTTATGGCCCTAAAACGCCAAAAAACGAGAAACGGTCATGGCGAAGTGATGACTATTTTTCATTAGGTTAATTTTTATGAGCCTAATAAAATTAGGATTTGGGGCCGGTTTCCCGAATTCGTGTAGATAGAGTGGACTATAGCACACGAAAATCTAGGGATCGTCTTGAATTCCTGTTTTATGTCCCTAAAACACGAAAAATGAAGGAACGATTATGGAGAAGCGATGGCTATTTCTCATTAGGTCATTTGTTATGGGCCCACAAAACTTTAGGAGATTTAGTTCCAGCCACCCAAATTCATGGAGATGGCATGGACTATAGCACACGAAAATCTCGGAATCGTCCTGAATTCCTATTTTATGGCCTAAAACGCCAAAAAAATAAGGAACAATCATGGTGAAGCGATGACTATTGTTCATTAGGTCGTTTTTATGAGCCTGTAAAAGTTTAGGAAATTCGGGGCCGCTCGCCCGAATTTATACAGATGGCGTGAACTATATCACATGAAAATCTGAGAATTGTCCTGAATTCCTATTTTATTGACCTAAAATGCCAAAAATAAAGAACGGTCATGATGAAGCGATGACTATTGTTCATTAGGTCATTTATTATGGGCCCGCAAATTTTTAAAAGATTGAGAGTCTGTCGCTCGAATCCATGCAGATGGCGTGCATTATAGCACACGAAAATCTGAGAATTGTCCTGAATTCTTATTTTATGGTCTTAAAATGTCAAAAAATGAGAAACGGTCATGGCGAAGAGATGACTATTGTTCATTAGGTCATTTTTTATAGGCCCGTAAAATTTTAGGAGATTCATAGCCGGTCGCCCGAATTCATGGAGTTGGCGTGGATTTTTGCACACGAAAATCTAGGAATCATACTGAATTCATATTTTATAGCCCTAAAATGCCAAAAATGACAAACAGACGTGGCGAAGCGACGACTATTGTTCACTAGGTCATTATTTTTGGTCCCGACAAAATTTTAAGAGACTCGAATCTGGTCGCATGAATTCATGCAGATGACGTGGACTATAACACACGAAAATCTGCGAGTCGTCCTGAATTCTTGTTTTATAGCCCTAAAATATCAAAAAAATGAGGAACGGTCATGGCAAAGTGATGACTATTGCTCAGTAGGTCATTTTTATGGGCCCATAAAATTTTAGAAGAATCGGAGTAGGTCACCCGAATTTACGAAGATGGCGTGGACTATAGCACAAGAAAATCTGAGAATCGTCTTGAGTTCCTGTTGTATGGCCCTAAAATGCCAAAAAATGAGAAACAGTCATGGCGAAGCGATGACTATAGTTCATTAGGTCATGTTTTATTGGGGCCGCAAAATTTTACGAGATTCAGAGTCGGTCGCCCGAATTCATGTTGATGGCGTGGACTATAGCATAAGAAAAATGTGACAATCGTCTTGAATTCCTATTGTTTTGCCCTAAAACACCAAAAAAGAATGAACGGTCATGGCGAAGCGATGACTATTTCTTATTAAATCGTTTTTATGGGCTCGCAATATTTAAGGAGATTCGGAGTCAGTCGCCCAAACTCATGCAGATAGCGTGGACTGTAGCTCACGAAAATCTAAAAATCGTCCTAAATTCCTATTTTATGGCCCTAAAACGTCAAATAATAAGGAATAGTCATGGGAAACCAATGACTATTATTCATTAGATTATTTTTTATGGACCCATAAAATTTTAAGAGATTCAGAGTCGGTCACTTGTATTCATGCATATGGCGTGGATTACATCATACGAAAATATGACAATCGCCCGCAATTCCTGTTTTACGGTCCAAATTCGCCAAAAATGAGGAACGGTCATGGCAAAGCGATGACTATTATTCATTAGGTCATTTTATATAGGCCCCCAAAATTTTAGAAGATTCGGAGCCGGTCACCCGAATTCATATAGATGGCGTGGACTAGGGGTGGGCATTTAGTACTTCAGTACAGTATTGAAAACTATGGTTCGGTACTTCGGTATTCGACATATTAATTGTGCATATCAAATACCGTATCAAAGTAGTTCGGTACGGTTCGGTATATTCTTGTTTGGTTCAATACGGTTTCTGTATGGTTTTGGTATCATACCAAGTCTTTGTGAACTAAACAGTGGTGAACTACTGAACTCTAATTCATTGGAAAACTACTAGTAACGTGATAAATGAGCATAGCAACAACAAAATATGAGCGGTAATAAAAATCTGTAACGACCCGACTTGTCATTTTAAGAATTTACATTTCGTTCGGTGGCTTAAGGTCTCGAGCATCTTTGAAATATGTATTATGACTAGCGAGGGTGGTGAATTTTGGTTTTCGGATGATTCAGGATTTAATTGAAAGAACAATTCTTGTTTTGGAAGTTTAAGTTGAAATAATTGACCGGATGGTGAATTATGTATAAACGACCCCAAAATAGAGTTTTGATGATTCCAATAGCTCCGTATGGTGATTTTGGACTTAGGAGCGTGTACAGAAAAGTTTTTGGAAGTTCGTAGTGAAATTTTGCTTGAAATGGCGAAAGTTGAATTTTTGGGAAGTTTGACCGGGGAGCTGACTTTTTGATATCGGAGTCGGAATTCAGTTCTGAAAATTTTCATAGATCTGTTATGTCATTTATGACTTGTATGCAAAATTTGAGGTCAATCGGAAATGTTTTGATACGTTTCGGCGCAAAATATAGGAGTTGGAAGATTTGAAAACTCATAATTCGATTCGATGCGCGATTCATAATTTTGGCATTGTTTGGCATGGTTTGAAGCCTCAACTAAGTTCATATTGTATTTTGAGACTTGTTGGTATATTTGGTTAAGGTCCCAAGGGCCTCGGGTGGATTTCGGAAGGTTAACGGAATGGATTTCGGACAAAAGGAGCTGCTGGAATTTTTCTGTTGCAGAAGCTGTTTTTGGACAGCAACTGGTGCAATTGCAGAGCTGACTTTGGAAGCTTATATCTCGAAATCTATAAGGAATCTGAAAATTTTCAAAACATAAAAGTTGTAGCCCTTTGATTCTAGTTTTCTGAATGATAAACTATTCATCGTTCAGACATTCATACAAAAAGTTATAATCGATTGACTGAAGCTGGTACTGCAGATTTTGGCTACAGCAGTGTGCATCGCCATAAATTTCTGCTGCACATGGCTGACTTTGGGAGCTTATATCTCGCAATCTATAAGGAGTTGGGCGATGAGAAAAACATGAAAGTTGCAGCCCTTTATATCTCATGAAGAGACTAACGATACTTCTTTATCTTTTGAGTTGTTCTGCCGGATCGGTCGCTCAAGATCTTTGGTCTTTATCCGGACCCGATGAAAAAAATGTGGCATATTTCTATGCGGGTCTTACAAAAAAAGGATTAGGTTTGCAGAACTTTAAACCGTTTGGCAGTTGGAGTTGAGTACAAGAAGTTATGGTTGATATACTACAGGCTGTCGAGGAAGAGTTTGATGTTTTCAACATAAGCATGTAATGATCCAAAAGTCCATTTTTAGTTCTAGAGATCGAAATTCATTTTCGAGACTTTCGAGATTTTGATAATGAATTATAGAAGTGATCTGAAAAGTTTGGTCTAATTTCAGCAAGTCGCGATCGAGTTTTTAGCGCAAAACATGAATTAATTATTTAACGAGCGAAATTGGTATCGCATTGAGCAAATGAGCTCCGAATTGCGATGAGATTGGACTTTTAGCGACCTGAATAATGCTTTTTGGGCAGAAACTTAAGGACCAAAAATGGTCATTTCGTTTTGGATTTTTGGAGCACGGTTCTTGGGCGATTTTGAGGATTTCTTCAAGACTTCAACTTGGGTAAGTGTCCTATATCCAAAAGTGATTATATTTCATAAATCCATGGTCGTATTCATCATTTATTTCGGATTTAAATGGAAGAAATCAAGATTTTTGCAAAACTTTTCAAGAATTTGATAAAATTGGTATGGGTGGACTCGTAATTGAATGGGTTGTCGGATTTTGTGAGTTTCGTCGGATTCCGAGACGTGGGCCCCACGGGCAATTTTGAGTTAAATTTTGAATTTTATTGGAAAATTAGTATTTTCATATGAAATTAATTCCTATAATTAGTATTCACTGAATTGAATTAATTTGGTTAGATTTGAGCTGTCCGGAGGTCAATTCAAGCAAGAAGGTAATTTTGGAATATCGGTCTAACTTCAAAAAGGTAAGTATCTTCCTAACCTTGAGTGGAGGAATTACCCCTTAGGCATTGAGTCTTATGTAGAAACTGTGTAATTGAAACCATCTACGCGAGGTGACGAGTATGTACTTGGTTTATATGTGCATATTATATCGGTTGAAATTCGTAGACGCCCTTAAGTATTAAATTAAAAAATTATTGTAACCTATTAAATCTCTTATTTGTCAGGCCTCATTCCTTGTTTGCCGAGATTGTTTTTATATGATAATTTGGTGTGATTTCCACTTGACGTTTATGTGAAGTCTGTGTTTGTTTGAGTTGCCATTTTTATGAAAAACACTTTCATTATTGATTTTACCAATTTAAATGGAAAAATTTAGTTAATAAGATGAATAAATCTATTTATTTCTTGTAGTTGTGATTTAAAAAAGTGTTGTTCCTTGATGAATTACTTTTCAGTTCACGTTGTTGAAAATTTAGAACTGAATTGTAAAGGCCGTGAATCATATTGAGGTAAAGTGCCAAATTGTGAAATATTATTCGGTTGAGTTGTTCACCTCGAACATTTTGTTACGATGTTGTACACATTATGATCGAGTCGTGGGCTCCTTATTGTGAAAAAATAATATATTGTTGATTTCTGTGGAAAGTTATAATATTTGAGCACTTGATGTGCAATTTGTGATATGTTGTAATATTTGAGCACTTGATGTGCAATTTGTGATATGTTATAATATTTGAGCACTTGATGTACAATTTGTGACATGTTGTTATATATATTGATATTAATGGCACGTGAGTTGTCCGTGCAGTTGTGATAGAAATATGGGCACGAGGTGCCATAGAAATATGGAAGTGGGCTGAGACCCGTATGTTTATGATTTTGAAATGAGGTGTCACAAGGTGACTTTTATTTGAAAGAATTATATTCAAAATATTATTTCAAAGAATTATATTCGGAAGGTATTTATTCGAAAGAATTATATGTGAAAGATTTATATTTGAAGGACATATTTAATTGGTTGTACTTGTGTTCCTTATTCGTGTGAGCAATAATTATGATGTTCTTGTTGCCTTGTTGTTATATCACTGGTTGATTTTATTGTTATCATTGCTAGTTATTTTTTAGTACTATTGTATACTGCTATATTGCACAGGTTATTTGACTAGTGAGTGTCTTAACTGTACCTCATCACTACTCTACCAAGGTTAGTCTTGATACTTACTGGATACCGACTGTGGTGTACTCATACTACACTTCTGCATATTTTTGTGCAGATCCAGGTATTGAAGATATCGGACTCGGGCAGAGTTAGTGTGTTGATCGCAAGGATTCAAGGTAGAGCTGCTTGGTCATCGCAGTCCCTTGGAGTCTTTCCATTTTATTATATTGTCAACTCTTATTCGAACGGTATTGTATATTCGATCTTTGAGATTCATTGTATGTATTCAGTTAGAGTTTGTGACTTAGTATTACCAGTCTTGGAAAGGTGTTATAATTATTTCCGATGTTGGTTTCGACACGTGTATTAAATTATATGTTTTAAAAAAAATGGCTTGAATTGTAATTGTAATTGGCTTACCTTGTCTTAGAGACTAAGTGCCATCATGACGCCTGTGGTGGGATTTTGGATCGTGACAAGTTGGTATCAGAGCTCTAGGTTCATAGGTTCTACGAGTCATGAATGAGTTTAGTAGAGTATTGCGGATCAGTACGGAGACGTCTGTACTTATCTTCGAGAGGCTACAAAGCTAGTAGGAAAAAATTTCACTTCTTTCATTCCTTATCGTGCGGTATTTATTCAGCTTGAAGTATATATCTTATGTTCTTTTGCATCCACTTGTGCATGAAATTGCGCACTCGGTATCAACTATGCATCAATGGTTTGTGATACGAGAAAGGGGTTATAAGGGAGCCAGGGTTGCTCAACCATTGTTACCACGTGTCGTCCAGATCGAGGATGCGGAAGTATTGAGAGATCTTTCAGTTATGCACTTGGGGGTGCAGCAGGTTCTGACATCTGGTTGATAAGTAATCTTAAGAAGGTTTAATTAGTTGCCTAATCATCACAATCGTGGTAGGGTCACGAGGTGGATGTAGTTCTGAAGATAGTTGGTGGTATTAGAGACTATGCGGTTCGTATGGGATTTTCATTTAGTGAAGGGTACATACTAGCAGTGAAGGCACTGTAGGAAGCGAGTTTAACTGTCACAAGGATGACATACGCCAAATAAATGACTTGAGGTGTCTTATGACTAGTGTCATACGAGCGGTGAAGGTTAGTATTGTGGATCATCAGACTGTGTCCTATGGCTTTGCGCCAAGTGAATTGAGTCCACTATCAACGATCAGATTGCGGGATCATGTGTTATATGAGTTTTGGCCTGAGATGTATTTATGTGGTATTGAAAGGTTCTCCGAAACTTGTATATGATTAAGAGCTGAGACTTGTATGGGATGATGCTGGGATTTGCGGTATTCCTGTGTCCTTAATAATTCTATATTTCAGTATCAATGGGGTCATGAAAACAATTTCAGAATACTCGGGGTGTTCCAGCAAGTTCTTTTAATGCACCACCGACACGGGGTTCCTATAATGCTTATTCCAGTTATCCGGCAAAAATTCAGTGTGAGCAGCTGAACCCGTAGAGGGGTTGTTATGAATGTGGTGATACTAGACACATTAAGAGAAATTGTCCCAGACTTGGGAGGGGTAGATTTCATGAGAGCACTCAAGCTACAAGCTTTATTCCAGTTAATACTCCACGTGCACAACCAGTTAGAGGTGGAGGACAGACGGGTAAAGGGCTCCCTAGAGGGGGAGGCCCAGCCCGTTGATATATTTGCTATGGTGTGGCTGAAGCCACTATACCAGACGGTGTCGTTACAGGTATGATCCTGATCTGTTATAAAAGAATATTTTTCCTTAATTTGATTCGGTTCTGAATATTGAGGCGAGTCCTCCTATTATGCTCCGCTTATAGGCGAGCTTCGTAACTTTGTGATCCACTTATATGTTTATCCCTGTTGGGAGATTTGATGATGTTAGCCCGTGTCTTTCATTTTTATTTTTGTACACCATTGAGGGTTATAAGTCCAAAAGTAATTTTAATTACTCACTACAATGGGTATTGATGTGATTTCGGAATAATTGATTTCAATTTTATGAATTTTATGCCCTATTGGAATGAGGGGTTCATTATGTGTTGAGAAAATTATTTACGACATTTATTGAAAAGAAGAAAGAAAGAAAATTGAAAATTGCAGTTGGTACAATGTGCAAAATACTTGTGATTCGGAGTTGAGGACGAGATCCTCGTATTTTTATATGATGTGAAATATTTAAACTGGTCTACAAGCCACGATGGAAGTTATATAAGGACTTGTTACAACAACAACAACAACAACAACAACAACCCAGTAGAATCCCATTAATGGGGTCTGGGGAGAGTAGTGTGTACGCAGACCTTACCCCTACCCCGAAGGAGTAGAGAGGCTGTTTCC
>AWOL01S0044380.1:17400-36207 GCA_000715115.1 Nicotiana otophora | reverse complement strand
CAAAAAAAAAAAAAGACAAAAGGACAAAAAGGAAGATAATATTAGTATCACAACAACACTCATAGGATAAACAACAACACCATGAAATCCAGAAGAAAGATGCAAAGCAAAGGGACTTGTTGATTAGGATAAATAATTATGAGGTCTTCATGCCTCGCGTGTTGCTGTCAGTGTTGAGAAAATTTGAAATGAGATTTTAGTTAATATGAGATTAACTGAGGATGCTGGAATTAATTATAAACAGCTATTATGACCAGAGATGTGGTTATGGGCATACGTTGATGTGTGCGTAGGCACGAGTTGCTATAGCTTGTTGAAACTAATGTCGTGCGTTGATGTGATAATAAGGCCTTTTGAAATTAATTGGAGTGTAAGAAGTTGACTTTAAAGTTTATAAATGAGGATAAAAGAAATAATCTCAACTGAGATGGTATTGTCGGACCCATGCTAAATTGTGGTGATGTAGAATCAACCGCGAGTATGCGTGTAATAATACACTCAGAAATTTAATGTCCTCAGAATAATTCTTGGCACGTTCGAGGATGAGCGTATGTTTTAAGAAGGGGAGGATGTAACGACCCGACTTGTCGTTTTAAGAATTTATATTTCGTTCGGTGGCTTAAGGTCTCGAGCATCTTTGAAATGTGTATTATGACTTGCGAGGGTGGTCAAGTTTGGTTTTCGGATGATTCAGGATTTAATTGAAAGAACAATTCTTGTTTTAGAAGCTTAAGTTGAAATAATTGTCCGAATGATGAATTATGTATAAACGACCCCGAAATGGAGTTTTGATGATTCCAATAGCTCCGTATGGAGATTTTGGACTTAGGATCATGTACGAAAATTTGTTTGGAAGTCCGTAGTGAACTTTTGCTTGAAATGACGAAAGTTGAATTTTTGGGAAGTTTGACCGGGGAGTTGACTTTTTGATATCGGAGTCGGAATCCAGTTCTAAAAATTTTCATAGATTTGTTATGTCATTTATGACTTGTGTGCAAATTTTGAGGTCAATCGGAAATGTTTTGATATGTTTCGGCGCAAAATATAGAAGTTGGAAGATTTGAAAATTCATAATTCGATTCGATGCGCGATTCATAATTTCGGCGTTGTTTGGCATGGTTCGAAGCCTCAACTAAGTTCGTATTGTATTTTGGGACTTGTTGATATATTTGGTTAAGGCCCGAGGGCCTCGGGTGGATTTCGGAAGGTTAACGGAATGAATTTCGGACAAAAGGAGCTGCTGGAATTTTTCTGTTTCAGAAGCTGTTTTTGGACAGCAACTGGTGCAATCGCAGAGCTGAATGTGGAAGCTTATATCTCGAAATCTATAAGGCATCTAAAAATTTTCAAAACATAAAAGTTGTAGCTCTTTGATTCTAGTTTTCCGAATGATAAACCATTCATCGTTCGGACATTCATACAAAAAGTTATGATCGATTAACTGAAGCTGGTACTGCAGATTTTGGCTACAGCAGTGTGCATCGCCATAAATTTTTGTTGCACATGGCTGACTTTGGGAGCTTATATCTCGCAATCTATAAGGAGTTGGGCGATTAGAAAAACATAAAAGTTGCAGCCCTTTGTATCTAATTTGCATAACTTTAAACCGTTTGGCAGTTGGAGTTGAGTACAAGAAGTTATGGTTGATACAATACAGACTGTCGAGGAAGAGTTTGATGTTTTCAACATAAGCATGTAAAGATCCAAAGGTTCATTTTTAGTTCTAGAGATCGAAATCCGATTTCGAGACTTTCGAGATTTTGATAATGAATTATAGGAGTGATCTGGAAAGTTTGGTCTAATTTCATCAAGTCGCGATTGAGTTTTTAGCGCGAAACATGAGTTAATTATTTAACGAGCGAAATTAGTATCGCATTGAGCAAATGAGCTCCGAATTGAGTTGCGATTGAACAATTAGGTTCGTATTTTTATTTTTGACTCATAGGAATAAGAATCGTCGAATTTTGAGTTCGTATGATGGAGTTAGAGTCTTTTTAGTGAAATAAAACTGCTAGTGTAAATAGTCCTGGTGCGCACCTTTAGCGACCAGATTTGACACTTTTAGCGATGGGATTGGACTTTTAGCGACTAGAATAGTATTTTTTGGGCAGAAACTTAAGGACCAAAAATGGTCATTTCCTTCATTTCGTTTTGAATTTTTGGAGTACGGTTCTTGGGCGATTTTGAGGATTTCTTCAGGACTTCAACTTGGGTAAATGTCCTGTATCCAAAAGTGATTATATTTCATAAATCCATGGTTATATTCATCATTTATTTTTCGAATTTAAATGGAAGAAATCAAGATTTTTGCATAACTTTTCGAGAATTTGATAAAATTGGTATGGGTGGACTCGTAATTGAATGGGTTGTCGGATTTTGTGGGTTTCGTCGGATTCCGAGACGTGGGCCCCACGGGCAATTTTTGAGTTAAATTTTGAATTTTGTTGGAAAATTAGTATTTTCATATGGAATTAATTCCTATAATTAGTATTCATTGAATTGAATTAATTTGGTTAGATTTGAGCTGTCCGGAGATCAATTCAAGCAAGAAAGCAATTTTGAAATATCGGCCTAACTTCAAAAAGGTAAGTATCTTGCCTAACCTTGAGTGGAGGAATTACCCCTTAGGCATTGAGTCTTATGCGAAAATTGTGTAATTAAAACCATGTACGCAAGGTGACGAGTACGTACTTGGTTTATATGTTCATATTATATCGGTTGAAATTCGTAGACGCCCTTAAGTATTAAATTAGAAAATTATTATAACTTATTAAATCCCTTATTTGTCAGGTCTCATTCCTTGTTTGCCGAGGTTGTTTTTATATGATAATTTGGTGTGATTGCCACTTGACTTTTATGTGAACTCTGTGTTTGTTTGAGTTGCCATTTTTATGGAAAACACTTTCATTATTGATTTTACCTACAGATAAGTTAAATGGAAAAATTTAATTAATAAGATGAATAAATCTATTTATTTCTTGAAGTTGTGATTTAAAAGAGGTGTTGTTCCTTGATAAATTACTTTTTAGTTCACGTTGTTGAAAATTTGGAATTGAATTATAAAGGTCGTGAATCATATTGAGGCAAAGTGCCAAATTGTGAAATATTATTCGGTTGAGTTGTTCACCCCCGAACATTTTGTTAAGATGTTGTACACATTATGATAGAGTCGTGGGCTCCTTTTTGTGAACAAATAATATATTATTGATTTATGTGGAAAGTTGCAATATTTGAGCACTTGATGTGTAATTTGTGATATGTTGTAATATTTGAGCACTTGATGTGCAATTTGTGATATGTTGTAATATTTGTGCAATTTGTGATATGTTGTAATATTTGAGCACTTGATGTACAATTTGTGATATGTTGTGATATGTGAGCACTTGAGGTGCAAGTTGTATTATGTTGTGATATTTGGGCACTTGAGGTGCGATTTGTGAAATATTGTGATATTGATAAGCATGCAGTGATATAAGGTCAGGGTGTTGAAACGCATGCGGTGAGATAAGGGTGGCTTTAAACGCGTGGCTAGTAGGGGAACTACAAGAAGTCATGCGGTGTGATAAGGGTGGCTAAAATGCGGGATGCTATTTCGGAAAAAATGATTTCTTTAAAAAATAAAATGTGAAGGCTCCCGCGGTGATATAAGGAAATGAGATATTGTGAATTTATTTATGATTTGGGACTACTAGGCGGTACCTCGGGAGTGCGCTGTTGATATTTCTTTATTTATGTTCTTGTCTTGGGTGATTTTGTTTTATTTAATATGTAAATTCTTGTCTTCTTCCGTGATGTACTAGTTGACTTTATTATTTTGTGTTTTGTGCTCCTAGTTGTATTGTGTTGGCTTTGGCTTTTTAGCACGAGACTCTGAAGAAGTATATTTCTGATTTTTCTTACTGATTTTCGATGATTGAGTTGATTTAAATAAAAGAAATTATTATTATGTTTTAAATTAAATAGTTTTACATCCAAGTCAGTAGTTTATCTGATGCTTTAATTTAAGTGCAATGTTATTTTCTTCACCCAAATGATTTCTAAAATAAATTCATTTCTTTGTTGATTTCTTACTTGATTTAAAAATTATAAACTCACTTTAGTGAAAATAAATTGATCATGTGGATCTTATATACATTGATATAACTGGCACGTGAGTTGTCCGTGCAGTTGTGATAGAAATATGGGCACGAGGTACCGTGAAAATATGAAAGTGGGCTGAGACCCGTATGTTAATGATTTTGAAATGAGGTGTCACAAGGTGACTTTTTTATTTGAAAGAATTAAATTCAAAATATTATTTCAAAGAATTATATTCAGAAGGTATTTATTCGAAAGAATTATATGTGAAAGATTTATATCTGAAGGACATGTTTAATTGGTTGTACTTGTGTTCCTTATTCGTCTGAGCAATAATTATGATGTTCTTGTTGCCTTGTTATTTATCACTGGTTGATTTTGTTGTTATCATTGCTAGTTATTTTCCAGTACTATTGTATACTGCTATATTGCACAGGTTGTTTGACTAGTGAGTACCTTGACTGTACCTCATCACTACTCCACCGAGGTTAGTCTTGACACTTACTGGATACCGATTGTGGTGTACTCATACTACACTTCTGCATATTTTTGTGTAGAGCCAGGTATTGGAGATATCCGACTCGGGCAGAGTTAGTGTGTTGATCGCAAGGGAGCTGATCGCAGTCCCTTGGAGTCTTTCCATTTTATTGTACTGTCAACTCTTATTCGAACAGTATTGTATATTTGATCTTTGAGATTCATTGCATGTATTCAGTTAGAGTTCGTGACTCAGTATTACCAGTCTTGGGAAGGTGTTATAATTATTTCCGATGTTGGTTTCGACATGTGTATTAAATTATATGTTTTAAAAAAAATGGCTTGAATTGCAATTGTAATTGGCTTACCTAGTCTTAGACACTAAGTGCCATCACGACGCCTGTGGTGGATTTTTGGTCGTGACAAAATCACTACACGAGCATAGCACCAGTATGTGAGCAGTTTCCTTGCTTCTAATAACTTATAATAGAAATCATATCGTTGTCGATTTCCATAAGCACTTAGTCATTGAATTTTGCATCACAATAAGGCATACTGTTGAAAGTAATCAGCTAAATTCCAAGAAAGCCTAAACTTTACGAAGAGTCGTTGAACATACAACATACTGTTTACCTGAAAAACGGATAGAGTTGAATTTATAC
Organism: Nicotiana otophora; assembly: GCA_000715115.1. NCBI lineage: Eukaryota > Viridiplantae > Streptophyta > Magnoliopsida > Solanales > Solanaceae > Nicotiana > Nicotiana otophora. Next base: position 30,991 of record AWOL01S0044380.1, on the reverse strand, counting down.
GTAGTTCTAAATTCAAAGAATGAAATACAAAACAAACTGAGTAGAAAATATTTTATTAACAAGCAAGATGAATCAATGTACTAAGCCCAAAAAAGGATAATCTCTATATCAATATCAGTATGTTTTCTCTGTGAATAATATGAGAGTATAAGAATGCCTTTAATGTTTGATCCTTTACAGAAATAGTAGTTATCCCTCTTATAGTGGAGGAATCCTACTTTAGATATAATTAAAAATACATAGTGGGGATCCCATGATAGATTAGCTTTTCCTTAATTTCCGCTGAGATTCTCTCCCTTAGTGCGGCTGTAACGGCTCTTGTCTCTTGGCTCGATCTTGGTCGGATTCGGTATTGGTCGATTTCCAGATTTAGAGCTCGATATTAACTCGAGCTCGATATTGACTCGAGCTCAATATTGGCTCGGGGCTCGGTATCGAATCGGGCTCGATATTGGTCGGTCTCTGTCTCTTAAGCTCGACGACACCGCTTCACTTCATAGTTCGATTTGGACTCGGGCTCTGTAATGACTTCGAGCTCGGTATTTGATCGGTCCTAGAAATTTGAGCTCAGTAACCTGGCTTCGGATCTTATACCCGATATTACGAAGATCACCTTCTATCCATTATGTTCTAATCTCGACTAATCATACGAAGGTCAAAATCGGTTTTGACTGTATACAGATAGTCCCCTCGTTTCTCGGGAAGAATGTGGCGAGAAATGACATGACTTTCCAACGGTATGACTCGATTCAAACTGACGTTTGTATCGAGCTCGACCATGACGTACATGATAGATGTCCCGTCAGTTTAGTTTACCAAGGCATTAAATGCGTGTCAGACGATGGTCGGCCATTGTTGGCATTGAACCGTCATTGTCAACCCTATAAATAGCCCCTCTTTTTACCACTTTTTACTTTTACATCTCCAAATCTTCTAAGTTCTCTTTCGCATCTTCTGAGTTCTTCATCTATAAATTTGTGATTTTCACTGCAAAATCCCTCTTCAGAACACCAAATTTTGTCATCTTCCTCTATCTTCAATCTTCAAATCCCAATGGCAAAAACGTCAAAAACTGTTCCTCAGAAAGAAAAAGCTTCCTCTTTGTGGCCCGTTGGCGACAAAACACCGGTGGAGCCACGACCTGAGGAGTGTGTTCCAGGGGGGTGTGTTCTTACCTCCGATTTTAGGATCGACAAAGCTTCACCGGTTCCTGGTCTATGCAAGCCAGTATCGAGGTACATATGCTCGATAACCGAGGGCCATCTTGAACAGTTAAGGAAAGATTGCAACTCGGAGGACAAAGAAGTGATAATCCCGACTCCCGAAGAAGATATTACTACTCATATGAAAGGGTTTTTAAGTTTGTACACTTACCCTTTCACGTTGGGCCCCCTCGACCCTGTTGCCATCGATTTTTGCCGACAATACCAAGTAACTCTAGGCCAAATCCACCCTTCTTTTTGGCGGATCGTTATTCTGATCTGATTCTTCGTGAACAAAGTCGAGGGGATGCCTTTCACCCTCGACCACCTCATTAGATTGTACAGCCCCCGCCTCTATCAAGGTAGGTTAATACAACTCCAGCACCGGGCTACCAAAATGATCTTCTCGAGCATAGACGAGGACAAGGACCGGTGTTGGATGGGCAGGTTCGTTCGAGTGAAGACTTCGGACCTAATCCTGGCCGAGAAGATGCCATTTCCCGAGGAATGGAACATGAAGCGTAAGTATAATTTTACTGTTAGCTCCTATTGTTTTGATCCTTTGTTTCTTTCTCACCGATATCTTTTTTGCGATGCAATGGTTGCTTGGATGCCCGGTGCAGTTCCTAAGCTTAAGAGCTGGGTACGGGACCTGGCTTCAACATCTACATATGCCAAGCGCTCGTGGCGCGATTTTTCAAAGGGCCGATGGGAGGCCAAAAATCATGGTAAGCCTCTTTCCCATGTCTTTGATGATTAGAACAAAATGTTTTTCTTATACTTCACCAATTTTTTCGTGTGTAGGCCTGGGCAAAGATGCGGTTATGAGGCCTGCGTCTAGCAAGGAAAAGACTCTGGCCCCGGTTCCAAAACCGGCGAAGGACAACAAAAGAAAAAGGGCCTCTACCTCCGACGATCCAACACTTAAGACAAAGATGGCTCGTAAGCAGAGGAAGAACACCATCCTTTTGACCGAAGAATCAGTTCGACGTCTAAGGGATGAAGACGAAGAGGAAGAAGAAAACGACGGGTCCATACTGGTGGCCCGAGTGAAGAAAACCATTGATGCCCTAAAGGCATCGGGATCGATGGCGTTTGATGAGGCTCTATCTCGAACTGAGGGGATATCGGAGAAGGACTCGGGCAAAGTCCCTGAGTCATTAGAGATCGAGTATACCTCCCACCGAAGTCAACAAATGGTGGGTATATCTGAAGGGCCGGCCCTGAAGCTCTTCGAACTGAGGAGAATGCCCCAAGCGACTTGCTTGGGGCAATAGCAATCGGAGACTTGCCTACTCTCCCTGCTTTTTCCGAAGGGGCAATTCGGGAAGCCCGAGCTTTGGGGACCCTCGAGGTAGACCCCCATGAGGGAGAGGACCCCTTTTGCGATTTGTTTACCGGTATTGAGGATGCTGCTAGCCCGAGTGACACGTCGGGTCTTTTCTTCAAGGTTCAACGAACCCTGAATTAGGTAAGTCTCGATTCCCTCTGTTGATGTCATATTTTTCCATTTTCTTCCTAACTTTTTCTCTTTTTCGTATAGGCTTTAGCTCTTCATCAAGAGGAGTTTTCCAAGTCTCGAACGGAACTGAGCCGATGTGAGGCCGACTTCTGAGGGCTTTCGGAAGAGAGAAATGCCCTCAAACTTCTTAATGGGCAGAAAGAGGAAGAGATCAAAGATCTCCGAGCCGAGTTGGCCAAGGCATACCAAGATCAGACCGACCTGACCGAGCAGGTAATGATAATCTTAAAAACTTATGGGCTCAATTTGGGAACGGTGGCTAATATTTCGATCTCACAGCTGTAGCAGAAGCTTGAGGCAATCGGGTTGCTTCGTACGGAGGTCGATACGATAAGGGCAGAGACCTTGGGGTAGAAAGAAGGCATGGACCGCCTCGCTGCAAAAAAAGAGACTGCTCGAGCCCAATTATCATCGTCCGAAAGTAAACTTCAAGGTATGAAGGAGAAGATCTCGATTCAAGCAAGAAAAATAGAGGAGCTCAAGGCTCGATTGGATTCCGAACTTGCCAAGGCCAAATCTGAAGCCGAAAAAGCAAAGGCCGAGGCGGATACATTCTTGGCCGTCTATCGGGCCGATGCTGAAGCCACTCAAGTACAAGCAAAAAAGGTAGCTGAGACCGCTCAAACTCGAGTATATTGGGTTGTTGAACTTGCCAAATTCCAATCTCGGAGGGAAACCCTCAAGGAGATCTATGCTCGAGGTTTCGATCTTACCGAAGAGATAAAAAAGGCTAAAAAGCTTGAAGCCGATGCCGGAGCCTTGGCTTCCGATGATGATGATGATAGGAGCAAGAGTGGGTCTGAGAGCGGGGAGGAGCCCGATGGAGAAGAGACTGCCCCGGAGATAACCAGGAAACTTAGGTTTTTTCCATTTTGATTTTTTGTGTAGGGTCCTAATCGGATGTTGTAAATACTCTTATATATATATAAAGATCTTTTCCTTTCTCGCCTTGTCTGTATTTTATTCTCTGCCTTGTGAAGATTTTGTTTCATTCATGCCTTATGAAAGTTTTCATAAGTGCGAGGCCTTAGGCAATTTGATCGAAGATGGACCTTGTAGCCTTTATAACCGAGTGAACGTTTGCTCGAAATTGAATTAAAAATAGCCCTTAGGCTTAATAGTCAAGTGACTGTTTGCTCGGACTCAAAGTAATGTAGCATGTAGGCTTTATGGTCGAGTGAGTGATTGCTCGAACTCGAAATAAGATTAGCTCTTAGGCTTAGTAGTCGAGTGAGTGATTGCTCGAACTCGAAGTGTTGTAGCCCGTAGGTTTTATGGTCGAGTGAGTGATTGTTCGATCTTCAAATAAGATTATCCCTTAGGCCTAATAGTCGAGTGAGTGATTGCTCGAACTCGAAGTGATGTAGCCCATAGGCTTAATAGTCGAGTGAGTGATTGCTCGAACTCGAAGTGATGTAGCCCGTAGACATAATAGTCGAGTGAGCGTTTGTTCGGACTCGAAGTAATATAGCCTGCAAGGCTTAGTAGTTGAGTGAGAGTTTGCTCGGACTCAAGGTAATGTAGCCCGTAGGCTTAGTAGTCGATTGAGCGTTTGCACGAACTCGAAATAAGATTAGCCCTTAAGCTTAGTAGTCGAGTGAGTGATTGCTCGAACTCGAAGTGATGTAGCCCGTAGGCTTAATAGTCGAGTGAGCATTTGCTTGAACTCGAAATAAGATTAGCCCTTAGGCTTAGTAGTTGAGTGAGTGATTGCTCGAACTCGAAGTGATATAGCCCGTAGGCTTAATAGTCGAGTGAGAATTTGTTTGAACTCGAAATAAGATTAGCCCTTAGGCTTAGTAGTCGAATGAGTGATTGCTCGAACTCAAAGTGATGTAGACCGTAGGCTTAATAGTCGAGTGAGCATTTGCTCAGACTCGAAGTAATGTAGCCCGTAGGCTTAGTAGTCGAGTGAGCGTTTGCTCGAACTCGAAATAAGATTAGCCCTTAGGCTTAGTAGTCGAGTGAGTGATTGCTCGAACTCGAAATAAGATTAGCCCTTAGGCTTAGTAGTCGAGTGAGTGATTGCTCGAACTCGAAGTGTTGTAGACCATAGGCTTTATGGTCGAGTGAGCGTTTGCTCGGACTCGAAGTAATGTAGCCCGTAGGCTTATGTGGGGCTTGATCTTGTTGACTTTTCGGTTGGCAGTCGCCGATTTATGGGGTAATGGTCGGCCCTTGAGCCTGTTTGCATAATAGATCACGAAATAGAAGGATTTTGAGATATGAGATATCGGTAAAGGAGAAATTACTCTTTATGTCATTATACATGTGTTCATGTTTTGTTCCAGGGATCGAGCAAACTACACGAGCATGGTTTGTTTTGACCATTTGGCTCTTACAATATTTCTTATCGAAACCCTGTTGTCATGAAGTAACTTCCTTGCATCGAACTTGACAATCGAACTTGATATATTCGACGGTAATGCCCCCCAGTATTCGAGGTTGATTGTAAAGAGGCCTTGGATACTGTTGAATTGTTCTAAGTTAGCACGATCAATGGTTGCCTCATTAAAAACCTTGCTAGAAATCCATTTGGGATAAAACCGGTCTAAGGAAAAAAGAGTGCAACGCGTGCTTTTAGGCCTAAAGGCTTCGGGTTGGATAATCCATCTGTGTCCCTGGTCGAACTCCTGCAAGGTTTAGTTTCAAAATATAGATGAACATGGGAGGGTCGTACCTTAGCAGTAGTATCGTTTTAGGTGAGACACATTCCAATTGCTTGGTAGTTGTTTGTCATTTATCACACCGAGCTTGTAGGATCCATTACGAACGATTTCGAGAACCTGATACGGTCCTTCCCAGTTAGGACTCAGGTTCCCTTCATTTGGATTTCAAGTGTTGAGGGTGACTTTCCTTAGCACTAAGTCCTCGATTTTAAAATATCGAAGATTGGTTCTTCGATTATAATACCTTTCGATCCGCTATTTTTGAGTGGCTAATCGGATGAGAGCTGCTTCTCGTGTTTCGTCCAATAATTCTAGGTTCGTGTTCATCATCTCGTTGTTCGACTCATTTGTTGCATATCGAAATCTGATGCTAGGTTCTCTGACCTCAACCGGGATAAGAGCTTCGGCGCCATAAACCAACGAGAATGGTATCGCTCCGGTACTCGATTTTGATGTTGTGCGGTATGCCCATAGGACTTTGGGTAGTATTTCTCTCCATATTCCTTTAGCATTGGTTAATCTTTTCTTAAGATTTTGGATGATGGTTTTGTTGGTCGATTCGACCTGTCCATTCCTGCTGGGATGATAAGGTGTTGATAGGATCCTTTTGATTTTGTGGTCTTAGAGAAATTTGGTTACTTTGCTTCTGATGAATTATTTTCCATTGTCACATACAATCTCGAATGGCATCCCGAACTGACATATGATGTGGTCCCAAATGAAGTCTATCACCTCCTTTTCTCTGACTTTCTCGAAAGCCTGTGCTTCAACCCATTTAGAGAAATAATCAGTCATAAACAAAATAAACTGAGCCTTACCTGGGTCTGATGGGAGGGGGCCGACGATGTCCATTCCCCATTTCATGAAAGGCCAAGGAGCTAGGACCGAGTGGAGAAGTTCCCCGGGTTGATGAATCATGGGTGCATGTCTCTGACATTTATCGCATTTTTGAATGAACTCCCTTGCATCTTTGTCCATATCGATCTAATAATATCCTGCTCTGATTGTTTTGTGGACCAATGAATCGGCACTGGAATAATTCCCACAAGTGCCCTCGTGAATCTCACGTAGGATGTAATCGGTGTCTCCCGATCCCAAATATATTGCCAGTGGACCATCGAACGTCCTCCTAAATAGCATTCCGACTTCGGACAAGGTGAACCATGTTGACTTTGTGCGCAGAGCCCTTGATTCTTTTGGGTCTGATGGTAGCTTCCCATTCTTGAAGTACTCTATATATTTGTTTCACCAATCCCATGTTAGACTTGTGGAGTTTATCTCAGCATGACCAGCTTCGATTACCGATTTCATGAGTTGTACGACAGTCCCCGAGTTGAGTTCGTCATCTTTGACCGACGGACATAAGTTTTCCAGAGCATCGGCCTCATTATTCTGCTCCCGAAGTATATGTTGCAAAGTCTATTCCTTAAATCGATGTAGAGTCACTTGTAATTTATCCAAGTACCTCTGCATTCGATCTTCTCGGACTTCAAAAGTCCCATTGACTTGATTTACCACGAGGAGGGAATCACATTTAGCCTCCACGGCCTCGGCTCCCAAACTTCTGGCTAGTTCAAGACCTGCAATCACGGCCTCATACTCGGCCTCATTGTTAGTCAATTTTGTAGTTTTAATAGACATTCTAACTACATTACCTGTGGGCGATTTTAGTATGATGCCTAGTCCAGACCCCTTTGCGTTCGAGGCACCATCCGTAAAGAGGGTCCAGACTCCTGAAGAGATACCCGATTTTATCAGTAATTCTTTTTCAATCTCGGGTACGAAGGCCGGCGTAAAGTCAACCACGAAGTACGCTAAGATTTGAGATTTGATGGTCGTTCGAGGTCGATACTCGATGTCGTACCCGCCAATCTCTATGGCCTATTTGGCCAATCGACTTAAAAGCTCAGGTTTGTGTAAAATATTTCGTAGAGGATAAGTCGTTACAACATGTATTGGATGGCACTGGAAATATGGTCTTAGTTTCCTAGATGCACTTATTAAAGCAAGCGCTAATTTTTCTAAGTGTGGATATCTAGTTTCGGTCTCGCCTAAAGTTCGACTGACATAATAAATAGGGAATTGCGTACCTCGTTCTTCTGGAATTAGGACTTCACTCACCGTTATTTTCGAGACAGCTAGATACAGATAAAGTTGTTCGTCTGCCTTCGGGGTATGAAGCAACGGAGGGCTCGATAAATACCGTTTTAGCTCTTCCAAAGCCTGCTAACATTCCGGAGTCCATGAAAAATTGCTTTTCTTTTTAAGCAAAGAGAAAAATTGATGGCTCCTATCCGAGGATCTCGAAATGAATCGTCCCAGGGCGGTTATCCGTCCTGTTAGCCTTTGCACGGCCTTTACATTATGTACCACTGTGATGTCCTCGATTGTTTTGATTTTATCGGGGTTAATCTCGATTCCTCGATTGGACACCATGAAACCGAGAAACTTGCCCGAGCCAACATCGAAAGCACATTTTTCGGGATTGAGCTTGATATTGTACTCCCTTAGCATGTCGAAAGTTTCCTGTAAATGCTTTAAATGGTCCTCTGCTCGCAGAGATTTAACTAACATGTCATCAATATAAACTTCCATTGATTTTCCTATTTGCTTTTTGAACATTTTGTTTACTAGGCGTTGAAAAGTTGCACCAGCATTTTTAGGCGAAATGGCATTACACTATAATAGTAGGTCTCGTACTTAGTGATAAATGAGGTCTTTTCCTGATCCTCCGGGTTCATCTATATTTGGTTGTACCAGGAATAAGCATCAAAAAAATTGAGAGTCTCGTGGCCGGTCGTGGCATCGATCATACGATCGATATTAGGAAAAGGAAAAGATTCCTTAGGGCATGCTTTATTTAGGTCTTTATAATCTATACACATTCTAAGTTTGTTCACCTTTTTAGGGACTACCACCACATTTGCTAGCCATTCGGGGTACTTTACTTCCCGAATCTTTGATGAATGCGTGTTTGACATCGGACTTGGGCCTTTTTTTTTGTTTTATCGGGTGGAATTTTGGGTCCAAGCTTAGCTTATGAGTGGTGATTCCCGGTGGGATCCCTGTCATGTCAGGATGGGACCAAGCAAAACAGTCTATGTTAACTATAAGAAACTGAATAAGCTTTCTCCTGAGCTCGGAATCTAACCCCGTGCCCAGGTATACCTTTCGTTCGGGCAGATATTCGATTAGTATGACTTGCTCCAGTTCTTCGATTGTTGATTGGGTGGAGTCGGAATCATCGGGAACCACGAAAGATCGAGGGATCTTATGTTCATCATCTTCGTCAGTCTTCTGATTCTCTAATTGGGTCGAAGCTGACGTTTGTAATTGCTATTTGGTATTACGTTCCTCCTTCGAATCCGATCCTTTTGCCGATGACAATGATGACATCGGAATCACTTCATCAACGGCAAGCGTTTCTTTTGCGACCGATTGCTCCCCGTAGACCATTTTGATTCCCTCCGATGTTGGGAACTTCAAAACCTGGTGGAGGGTTGAGGGTACAGTCCTCATATTGTGTATCCATGGCCTTCTGAACAGGGCGTTGTATCTCATATCGCTTTCAATCACGTGGAACTTCGTTTCTTGGATAGTTCCGGCCACGTTAACTAGCAAGATTATTTCGCCGTTAGTAGTTTCACATGCCATATTGAATCTGTTTAGTACCAAGGTTGCGGGCACGACCTTGTCCTGTAGACCGAGTTGCTCTACGACCCTCGATCGAATGATGTTGGCCGAACTACCTGGATCAATTAACACATGTTTAACTTGAGTTTTATTCCTAAGTATAGATATTACCAGTGCATCGTTATGTGGTTGCATGATTCCTTTCGTGTCTTCATTATTAAAGGACAAGGTTCCTTCAGGGGTGTAATCTTGAATCCGGGATCGCTTTTCTCTTACAACCGACATCTTAGTGCATTTAAGCACCGGCCCCTAGGGGGTATCGATCCCACCAATGATCATGTGGATGATGTGTTATGGCTCTTCTTGTTCGTTTTATCTATTGAAATTCCTGTTTTTGAAATGGTTTTTGGCCCTGTCACTTAAAAATTCTCGAAGATGCCCTTTGTTGAATAACCGAGCTATATCCTCTCTTAGTTGCCTGTAATCTTCCGTTATGTGGCCATGAGTGCCATGATATTCACACATTTGATTGGGATTCCTCTGGGCAGGATCGGTCTGCATAGGTCGAGGCCATTTAGTATCTTTGATGCGTCCAACGGCCGATACGATAGCGGATGCATCGATGCTGAAGTTATACTCTGATAACCGAGGTGCTTCCTTAGGTCTGGCATGCCTGTCGAACCCATTCCTGGTCATCAGCCCACGAGACCCTTGGCCTCGATCATTTCTCTTTTCGTCTCGTACGGGGTTGTGTAAAGGTTCGCTACCCCTGCGATCTCTATTATACGGCCGGTATCAATCCTTGTTTGACCTTGGTTCTCGGTCGATATCGCTTTTAATATTGGACCCAGAACCCAACTGGTCGTCTTCGACTCTTATTTTGGATTGATACCGATTGTGCATATCGGCCCAAGTAAGAGATGGGTACTCGATCAAGTTATGCTTCAGCCGCCGTGAAGCCATCGAGCTTCATTCGTTTAGACCTTGAGTGAAAGCTTGAACAGTCCAATCGTCTGTAACTGGTGGTAGATCCATTCGCTTCATTTGGAAACGAGATACGAATTTTCTTGGCATCTCGTTATCCTTTTATCTTACCTTGAATAGGTCCGACTTCCTAGTATCGACCTTTATGGCCCCAGCATGTGCTTTCACGAAAGAATCTGCAAGCATAGCAAAAGAATCAATAGAGTTAGACGGTAAATTATGATACCATATCATTGCTCCCTTTGACAGGGTTTCACCGAATCTTTTCAATAATACAAATTCAATCTCATCATCCTCTAGATCATTCCCTTGGATGGCACGTGTGTAAGAGGTGACATGTTCGTTGGGGTCGGTCGCTCTATTATATTTAGGAATCTCGGGCATGCAAAACTTCTTTGGGATCGATTTAGGAGCCGCGCTCGGGGGGAAAGGCTTTTGTATGAATTTTTTGGAATCTAAGCCCTTCAATATCGGTGGTTCCCCAGGGATCTGATCAACCCTGGAGTTCTATGTTTGCACTTTTTTGTCGTTTTCCTTGATCCTCCTTTCTCCTGACTCTATTTGTTTTGTCAGTTCTTCGAGCATCTTAACAATTTCGGGATTATTCCCCGATTCTTGATCATTTGACCTTACTATAGCTGGCCCCGTTTTATGGGTGACTTCGTGGGGTGGAATGGGCTCGAGTCTGGTCAGTACCTGGGTTTGGCTCTGCAACTGGGCTATTGCTGCTTGTTGAGCTTGCAACATCTCAAAGATCATACGCAAACTGATTTCGTTTTCCTCAGTGTTTTGGGTGTTTCGAGCTGCAGACCGGGTTCCACCATGAATGCTATTTTCAGGGTCGGAACGTTGGTTCGCCTCTATGGACGCATGTGAATTGACGTCTATTGGCTCTTCGACCCGAGCTTCAACGGGATCGACGAGTGGCCTTCCACCCTCGGGGGTTAAGTTGTTGTTCTCATCTTGAAGGCCAGCTTCGTTATCGATATGTAGGGCCATTAATTGAGAATTCGTCGTTTTCAACCTGAAATTAAATATACTTCCAAGAGCAAGTGTAAAATGGTATGTTTAGTAGAGATTCATACCAAACAACCACTGTTATCCTTATCCCCACGGTGGGCGTCAAACTGTTTACCCGAAAAACGGATAGAGTTGAATTTATACGTAGTTCTAAGGGTACGTGATATAACTTGGCACAAATTGAAAAATAAGTAGAAATATGTTGAGTATTGATTGTATAAAGAATGAAATACAAACCAAACTGAGTGAAAAATGTTTTATGAACAAGCAAGATGAATCAATGTACTAAGCCCAAAAAAGGATAATCTCTATATCAATATTAGTATGTTTTCTCTGTGAATAATATGAGAGTGTAAGAATGCCTTTAAGGTTGGATCCTTTACAGAAATAGTAGCTATACCTTTTATAGTGAAGTAATCTTACTTTAGATATAATTACAAATACATAGTGGGGATCCCATGATAGATTAGCTTTTCCCTAATTTTCGCCGAGATTTTCTCCCTTAGTGTGGCTATAACGGTTCTTGGCTTTTGGCTCGATCTTGGTCGGATTCAGTATTGGTCGATTTTCAGATTTAGAGCTAGATATTAACTCGAGCTCGATATTGACTCGAGCTCAATATTGGCTCGGGGCTCGGGGTCGGTCTCTAGCTCTTAAGCTCTACGACACCGCTTCACTTCATTGTTCGATTTGGACTCGGGCTCGGTAATGACTTCGGGTTCGGTATTTGATCAGTCCCAGAAATTTGAGCTCGGTAACCTGACTTCGGATCTCATACCCGATATTACGAAGATGACCTTCGGTCCATTATGTTTCAATCTTGACTAATCATACGAAGGTCAAAATCGATTTTGACAGTATACATATATACACTCTAATAAGCTCTCTACCATCAAGAACCAGGGACTAACATCTGTTGTTTAGCATAATTTTCAACAAGTACAAGTCCCTTCTCATTTTTATAAGCATCCATTGAGAATTCAAACACTAGCTTAACATTTTGGTTTTGTGAAGAAGAGTATTGTTCAGAGTTAGTATGATCATTCTTTTTATTTGATATAGAAAAGAACCAGCCCAATAAGCTGAAATTTTGGCCTTGAAATTGATAATTTGGGTTGGGCAGTGAAAGAAGGTGCACTTTAATAATTCGGTATTTCGGTATACCAAAATATCGAAACCTCAATACCGAGGATCGTACCGAAATATCGAAACTTCAATACCGAGGATCGTACCGAAATATCGAAGAACCCAAAATTCTATACCGAAATAGTACCGAAATACCGAATAAACCGATATTGAAATACCAAACAAATTCGGTCTTGTTCGGAATTCGATTTTTCGGATTTTTTATGTCCACCCCTAACATGGACTATAACACACGAAAAAATTTGGGAATCGTATTGAATTCTTATTTTATGGCCCTAAAATGCTAAAAAATAAGGAACGGATATGGTAAAGTAAGGGTGGCAAGTGGGCTGGTCCAGGCCCGGGACCGCGGGCCAAACGGGCTAAACGGGCCAAGACCGTTTGGCCCGATTTAAGTGGGCCTGGGCCGGTCTCGTGGGCCGGTCCTATGATTTGGGCCCGCCAGGACCGGGACTATTTAGCCCGCCAGGGCCGGTTCCTTAGCACGCCAAACAGTCCGAACGGCTATTTTTTAAAAAATATTTTTAAAAAAAATATATATATATAGTTGTTGGGCTATTTATAAAATAGTCATTTAACCCCCACCCCCCTCCCCCCCAACTTTGTTTTAATCCCAAACTTTTTATAATTACACTTTTTCCCTATTTTCAACTATAAATACCCCATCCATCTTTCATTTTTTCTTACAAAATCATCAATCTATCACAATCTCTCTCTAATTTTCTTATATAATTGCTACTATTGCTTACTTTATTGTTACAATTTGTGAAACAATTGTGAAGTTGGTGAATTAAAGTCTTCAACGATAATCAATTTTCAACAAGTTGTTCGTCAATTCGATAAACTCGTTCCAACTCTTAAGTTTTAATATTATAATTTTGTTTGTTTTATTTATTTTCTATTACTTTATTAATTCAGATGGCTTCCTTAAAAAAAAATTGGTAAAAATAAGGGAAAATCCAAGAGTGACGAATCTAGTGCTCAATCTGTTCCTCCTCCACTGCCCCGGGCTCCCCGAACCAAACTCCATATCCGTCCTACACCTGTTATTCTTGATAGCGATAATAGTTTATTACAATTTACTGAAAGTCAATTTTGCCATAATATTAGAGCTGGTGAACAATTAGACCATGAATTAATGAATTCTCTTTATTCTAATCCAACTATTGATAAAAATGATGACGAGGAAATAGATTTTGATGAAACTCAACCGGATGATGATACACCAACTAGTCCTGCTCCTGATATTAACCTAACTAGTGATAACCCTGCTAATCCAAATGATGCCCCATCTGATACTCCTGTTACTACCCCTACTTTTTCTAGACAACCTAGCAAACGGACGGAAACATCTCCCGTTTGGCCATTTTTTACTCAACTAATTCCAGAAAATAAGGCTAAGTGTAAAACTTGTG